>OVBI01000646.1:0-61230 GCA_900406495.1 Sisymbrium altissimum
GTTTTCCTTTTCTCAGAACTAGACTACTTTCTAATTCCCTTAGGATTACATAAATTGCCTTTTCTTTATCCTAACCAACTTGTCAGAGATTATCTTAGGCTCAAGTTAATGTTGAAGTCTTTATCCAACAATAGAGAGAAATTGGTTTTATACCAAAGAGAAATTAGTAATATAGTACTTAAGCAACAAGTAATATTATGCTCTGAGGGTTCTAAATTACTAATAAAATTCAACTGGGCTTGCATGTGCCCCCACGTACTCCAGCTCCTAAGAAATTTGTTAAAGATCTTTTTTTTTCACGTTTATATTTGGCTTTAAGATTTTTTATTGTTACATTTTGCATCCCATATTTGGAAAAGAAAGGGTTTCCCCAAATGCCCGATGAACAAAGCGTAGTTTAAAAAAAACAAAAAACAAAACAAAGCGTAGTGCTAACGGCGAACCCACCAAACCTTTTTTTTTATATATTTAAGTACGTATCGAGCTGTTGTGTTCATGCACTACAAAAAATAACGTAGTTAGCATCCGTCGTTTAGGAACGCATCAGTTTTTAAGTGACATTTGAGTTTTACTCTCAGTTCAAAAAGCAATGCTAAAACTACTATCACTAAAAATATTTCGTATCATTTTTGCAACTGACACTAAAATTCCGTTATTGTTACTTAGCAACGTTTTTATTAAATATTTCTGTTAAAAACATTAGCATCATTTTTAAAAGCGATACAATAATTATTTTGCACTAAATTTTTTGAAGTAATGCAAAACTATTTTTAGAATTAATTATTAGCTAGAAATAATGCTAACTGCTGATTTTCAACTGATACAAATATATCATTAACAACGGTTCTAGTTAATGACACTATACATTTTCTCAATTGATTATTAGTTTCAAATAAAAATATATTTAAAAATTAGATTAGCATAACGAATATTTTTATTTTATTTTAGTGATAAAAATATCAAATTTAACAAATGAATTCTTGTTTCACAATTGATAACCAACCTTAAACACTCAACTATTGTCTTAAAATGGTTCACAACTATTCTAAAATAAATAACTATTTTAACTAAAAAGTGCAGCTCAAGTTGCTTCATATCCACCCATCTCTTCTCTAACCTTACTACCTCAAACATTAAGAATGTAAACAAACTTACCAATACTGCTTTAGATTACCTGAAGACAGAATTGACATGTAGTTACCGTATAGTATTACCATCAGAGCAAACAAATCGATTAATAATTAGTAATATAATATTATGCAACTTTCGAACCTAACTAATTGCCTTGATTCTTCAAGGTAGTGACTTCTGCTTTACCGGTTGTTGTTGTTGTTGGATGAGAACAAAGGAAGAAGGTCAAAAGTGATTCTTTTTGGAAAAGAACTCAATATTTTGTAATCGTGAAGGTAAAAAAAAAATTGTGTGGGTAAGCTTAGTGTTTTTGAAGGCTGTTAAGATTAGATTCAAATAAAATTTTAATAAAAAATTGGCCTCTAAAAACATGTTTATTACAAGTTTCTTAACCAAAGTTTCTGAATTTTCAAATAATAATAAAATACAATCTTAATATTTTTTATTGTAAATATGTCTCTTACACCTAGAAATATTCAGGAAAAAATTCTAAGATTAGAATTTTTCTTTGAATATTCCTAGATGTAAAAGACACATTTATAATAAAAAATATTAAAATTGTATTTTATTTTTATTTGAAAGTTCAGAAACTTTGATTAAGAGACCTGCAATAAACATGTTCTAAAAACGAATAATGATTTCAAAGGTCGGACATCATATTTGTTTTCTATCCATGCCCAGTTGTCTCTACATTCAATAAAAAGAATATAATAATGTTACGAAAAAGTAAAATCTAAATTATCAGAAAATTGATGCTTTTTATAATCACTAAATGAAATGAAAAATAGTCCAAAATATTTTTTTTTCGGCCATCCAATTTTTTTATTGGCACTACCATAACGGTGTACGAATTTTATCTTCATAACTCCTCATATTCCAATAAATAAGAAATTTTAGAGAAAAAATTATTCCATTTTTTTCAAGTTCTTATACAAATTTTTCAATTATTTTATATATTGTGACTATTGATATTCTGTGATATTTTTGTTATAAATTAATTATATTTTTAATTAATGTAGAATAACAGTTTTTTTTCAACAGAATTACAGTTTTAGCTAAGAAAAATAAATGATTTCTTAATTATAGTACATTTAATTAAAATATCTTATGAATTATATATTGGGAGAAATATGTATAATAGAACACATAATATTACAATCTTACATATACATATATGCACGTGCTATATGCTATTCTTACAACGTTATGGTAGTGCTATTCGTCTGTCATGGAACAGGAGAAATCGGTTTTGTACCAAAGAGAAATCAGTAATTTATTATACTAACTTAGGCAACTAGTAATAGAATGCTCTGAGGGTTCTAAATTACTAATAAAATTCAACTGGGCTTGCATGTGCCCTCACGTACTCCAGGTACATAGAAATTTGGTCTTTTTTTTTTCACGTATATATTTGGCTTTAAGATTTTTATTTTTAATGCTATTCTTCTCAAATGGACAGAGAGAAATTGGTTTTATACCAAAGCGAAATTAGTAATTTATTACTTACTTAGGCAATTATTACTATAATGCTCTGAGGGTTCCAAATTACTAAAAAATTCAACTGGGCTTGCATGTGCCCCCACGTACTCCAGGTCCTAAGAAATTTGTTAAAGATCTTTTTTTTTTCACGTTTATATTTGGCTTTAAGATTTTTTATTGTTACATTTTGCATCCCATATTTAGAAAAGGTAGGGTCTCCCCAAATGACCAATGTCAAAGCGTTGCTAACGACGAACCAACAAAACCCTTTGTTTTTTTATTTAAGTACGTATCGAGCTGTAATTACTTATAAAATTTAACTGGGCTTGCATGTGCCCCCACGTACTCCAGGTACATAGAAATTTGTTAGAGGTCTTATTTTTCACGTTTATATTTGGCATTAAGATTTTTTATTGTAAGTGCTATTCTTCTGAAATGGAACAGAGATAAAATTGGTTTTATACCAAAGAGAAATTAGTAATTTATTACTTACTTAGGCAACTAGTAATATAGTGCTCTGAGGATTCTAAATTACTAATAAAAATAACTTGGCTTGCATGTGCCCCCACGTACTGCAGGTACTTAGATATCTGTTATAGGTCTTTTTATCACGTTTATATTTGGCTTTAAGATTTTTTATTTTTACATTTTGCATCCCATATTTGGAAAAGGTAGGGTTTCCCCAAATGACCAATGAACAAAGCGTAGTGCTAACGACGAACCAACAAAACTCTTTGGGGGTGTACTGATTCGACAGCTGAAGGAAGAGTTGATTAAGATGAAGTAAATGAGAAAAGGTGATACCGAAGGTATGTTAGCAGAGAAAACCGATCGAGTTGATCAATAAGCTGAATGGAGACATTAATTATTGTTTAGTAACGAGGAGGAGAAGAAGCTGAAGTAAGATATTGTGGCTAGAGATGAGAAGGAGAAGATGCTTGGACATTTTTTAATCATACTTTGGGTGGATTTTGTTGCTGTCGTTGCTATAATTGTTCATGCTTTGAAGTGAAGTTATATTGTGTTTGGCATATTTTGGGTTTTTAGCATGTTGTTTAATCGGATTCTGAGTTTTGAGGATGAATTTATGTTCTCTTTTGGTCTTTTGGTTGTAATAAAAATTATGTTGTTGTCACTTTGTTTAGTAATGTGAGAATCTAGTTCTTGACTTGATTCTTGTTTTGATCCAGAGAAGAGAGAGAAGAATTTCAATAACAAAGCCTAAACAACTTAAAATATAACAAATTGTAAGACAAGCATAACTAATTGATTTGAATTAAGGAAGATACTGGTATTTTGAGCACTAGATTTTATAACCACTTTACCAAAAAACTAATATAGAGTTTGAGGTATTTTATAAAAGATTTAAGCCCTGTTCGGGGTGAGATTGCTGCGATTGACGATAGCGATTGAAATTTTAAAAAATTTTTATTTTTGTTATCGCTTGACTGAAGAAAAGAAAGATACACTGTCAAAAAAAAAATCAAAAGAATATAGAAATGTGGATGTCGCTAAAAAAAAACAGCAATATTCTTTTTCTATTTTATTTCTTTCTAATGATCAAAAAATAACAGATTCTCTTCTCTTTTCATTTTTATTTCTCTTTAAATTTTGATGGCGAACAGCTGTCGCAGCCATCTCACTCCAAATAAGGTTTTGATGGATTTTTGTAAAAAAAAATTGAGAGTTCAATTATGGTTTAAGAAAAATAAATTATAATCACTACAAGAAAAAGGGCTGAACGCCGACGAAACATATCGACAAAAGGAAACGTCGGAATTGTTGTGACGAAGCTTCGACGTTTTTCCGAGACCCAAACTTTGTTGACAGAAACTTGTTGTTGTTTATAGAGAAAACCAAGTTCTTTGTATGTTGTTGCTGAAGTTTAATCAGAATGTTCTCGGAACTTCAATATCTTCCGACAACCACAAATTCCCGGAAAAAGGAGGGTAAACTTCGTCGGAAATTTATAGGTTTATATAATATTTGAGAAAACCTTAACTTGACACTAAGTTGTCGGTAAATTCGACGGGAAATAATCAGAAAGAAATCAGAATCGGAGGTCTATTCCCACGTTTTGGCGAGCATCTTTGATTTGCGTGCCTTATAGAAAGTTTGTCGGGAATAAAATAAATAAAAAATTTAAAAAACCACGAACGTTGGCAAACTTTAATATCGTCACCAACCTACAGTGAACGTCTTTAATTTTGAGACCCTGAATTTGGAGTTAGGTCTGTGTGATTAATGAAGATGACTTATTACTTCTCTATATTGCAAAAACAGGTGAAACAGATCGACGTGAAATATAATTCATATTTGTAAAATATAATTCAGAGAGCTGATTTAAAGTGCGAGTAGAAAACATATACGAGACGCAGTGATGATCGAGGTGAATGTTCTGAGGTAGTGTCGGAGTTACAGACGAAGATACAGAGTGAGGCAAATTCAGAGTTCCTTACCTACGGCGAAGCTTGGGAAGAAGAAACAACCGACTGAGCTACAAAAACAACCTCGACGTAGAGTCAGAGCAGCTGAATTCAGAGAAGTTCTAGGTTTTCAAACAGAGTGACGTACTACAGTATTACAAGACCAAATTAACCCACGTGGGAGAGTAGATGGTGTGCACGAAAAAGAACCTTTGCAGCAACACGGGATTACAATATTAGAGCCATCACAACATTCTATTGAAGAAGTTCCCCTTGTCAATGAAGAAGATGAATATCCTGAAAACGTTTTATATGATGATCCTAATGAAGATAGTGCAGGTGAATTTGGGGAGTATAGTGATGATTCTTTATCTGAGACAGAATCAGAAGATTCGGATTGAGTTCACAGTGTTGTATTATTATTAGATTGGCGTTTATGTAATAGACATCTTTTGGTACTCTTTTTGTATTATTCAGGACCTATTTGAAATCGTAATTTCTTTTCATATGCCTCTTACTAGTGTTATATATTTTGCCTTTATATGGAAGACTTGTGATATAATCCCTTGTTATCGAAGACTTGTGCTATATAAACACATCATTCTCGGTTTTGATTGTATCATAAGACAAACTTTGTGTTTCCGCTTTTCTATATAATCCCTTTGTGTGCTATATAATCCCTTGTTATCGAAGAAACCATGTTTGAAAGTTAGAATTAGTCTTTGAACTAGTCTTTTGTCTTTGGTGATTTAGTCAATAAGAGACCAAATATTCCGGTTAGTTGTTATCTCTCTAGTTGCAGGAAGTTTCAGATGTCTTGTTATTTTCTAAGACTATATATAGTCTTTGATCTTGCAATGACTAAATGAGAGTTTTCAGAATCCTTTTTGCAACGACTATGTTTTTCATTACAAAGTGTATATATGGAAAAAAGAAGTGAGCAATACGAAGTGTAAGGTTTCACTGAATATAAACAAAGTCATTAGTCCACTATGCCTTCACTCATTTTAAATTAACATCACAGACAAAGAAAATTTCATTACCATGATTGTTGTTACATACCACCTTGAAACTAAATCCGATTACATAGTACAGAAGGAAGATCCTTTCTTATGACAAAATAGAAAGGATCTTTTCACCGATTATGTAAGACATCGAACATAAGTAATTAAGTAAAGCAATCACAAACTACAGAAGGGTCCAAAGCCGCAAAAACAAACAAACAACTACCTGAAGCATAATTCCGAAACCATCAAGTTCTCTACTTAAAGAAGTAGTTAAGTCCAGCAATCACAAGAAGTAAGATAATTACCCAATATCCTTCACCCCTGTTCGCAAGGTATTCTTTGAACCTTCCCACCTCGACTTCAACACGGGCAGATTGATCCTTTATTTCTTCAAGCTCAGCACAATAAATCTCCAAGCTTTCTCTCAATGCATCCATGGCCGTTTCATTATCTTGCCTATTCAGAATGGAAGACTGAATGGCAGTATCCAAATGACTACGTATCCTGTCACCATTATCTTTCACTTTCAGGTTGATAATGGTTAGCTCCTGGTCAATAGCCTCATCCCACCATTTCCAAATGTGTTCTCCATCCTCCTAACAACTGAGCAAATGCTAATTATATTTATGAACCATCGAAAGAATAATCAAACAAATCCCCCAAGTAGTGACCTTACCAGACTAGAAGGACAACAATAGTATTTCCTCCCCCGATACTTGTCCACTGTGGATTCCTCAAGTGTCATGACACTGCCACAGAAGCATGTTTCCGGAATACCAAAATCCCCATCGGAGTCACCCCAACCAAGATCCTCCGTATGTTGGTTCGAGGAGGTATGGCTGTAAGCAGGCATCTTCACCTGCAAACCAGAGATGACGATGTGATGGTTATCGAATTTTGCGTTTTATAAAATCAAAATAAACTAAAGCAAAGATTCTACAAACTAACCGGATGAGTAAGCTCTGAAATTTGATTAGTAAGGTCGGAAATTCAGATAGAACAAGCTTCGAGCATGAGAAATGGAATAGAAGAAGGTTCTCCTTTATAGAGTCGAAGCCATTTAAAAGGAGATAAAGAAAAACATAACCGGAAAAATTATTCTGGTTTACATTCAACAATGTAAAAGACACCCGTGTCAATTAAGTACACACGTGGCAAATTGTATACCATATTTATAATAACATTTTACAATTTATCTAACCTAATTTACTTAATTAAAAATTGTCTTCCCTCTTTTCAGAACACTTTTGTAGCTTCGCGGCGAGTCTCCGACTATGTAGCCGTCCCGTCGCATTTAATGCCTCTCTCTTCTTCCAACCTCAAGTACGCCATAGCCGAGGGGAAATCGAGAATACTTACACTTCTCGAGACACAATTTTGGTGGTTATCGGTAAGATATCGAGAACACAGTACACGTTATACAGCTAAGTGCAATAGCCTCTCAAATCACTTTTCTTCATATGTCAACAAGATACCCCGCGCCGATGGGTTTCCGACAGCTTTTTCTTTTTCTTGGTAATTTCTCGAGACAACAACTCTCGATTCCCGCCTCCATTTTTCATTTCTTTTGAAAGTGTCAATAAATTAACCTTCCTCATCTTCTTATACTTAGACACCTTCATTTTCAGGTTTCTCTCAAATCACTCATCTTATCTGTTATATCAGAAGAGGGAAGAACAAGGTAATACAAATTTCTCTTCACTAGCACATTATGTTCCACAAAATCATTTGAATAGTTTCTTACTTCTGAAATGAAAATCTATTTTATAAATGCTTATAAATGTATAAATCAAACAACTACAAATCTCTCTTTCTTTCACAATGCCTACTGAAATGGTTTACCAATGATCATGTCTTGGTTTCTGTTTTTACACTTTCGTAATATACATATGTCTATTTCAATGGCAGTAGATGACACTTCCAACTCTTCCTGGGGCATGGCGAGGATTCCTTGAGAGAGGCGGCACCTCCCGAATGGAAGTTGGAGATGACGACACTCAACCTCCTAGTCAACCAATGAATCTCGTTGATGTTCCACTGCCGGTTCCAGCTATCAATCCTCATAACCTTCCTAATCACCAATTGAATCCAGTTCCACTCATGACTTTGGATGAGTTGCTTCTTGCTCCAGGAAGAATGCACCTGCCTAATCTCGATCCACTAAGGTCAAATGGTGCTGGATGGTAAGTTGTCCATTGTTTTACAATTCCGAACGCCATGTTTTACTTATTTTAGTACATGATTTCTCTTGAACATTAGATGTTAACTAGTATCGTGTTTATCTTGCTAAGGTTTGGATATACGAAAGGTATAACAAAGTCAGTCAAAAAAATCATGGAAAATGATTTCCCTGATACTGCTCCAAATTGGTCTTTGCTTAAAGGAGAAACAAAGGAACGCTGGTTCAAAGCTTTTGCGGTTAAACTCTTACCCTTAAATTACCTTTACTTCAACATGAACACGTTTGATGGATTTGTTTTCTGTAATCATTAAAACCCGTCTTTACTTGTTGTCGATAGCAAAAATATAATTGGGACTATAGTCAGACAACTTATGTGCGGGAGGAGTTTGAGGCTTTATGCTCCTCGAGGTTGCTTGATAGAGTGTACGAGTGGAAGGTCCTATGGCGCAAAAACGAGGATAACAAACCAACGTGGATGAAAGATACAGTTTGGACAGGCTTTATCGTCTATTGGACATTGGAGAAGAATAAGCTTCGTAGCCTCATCAACTCACAGAACCGTTTAAGCCCACGAGGAGGATATGGGATCTCGAAGCACACATGTGGTTCTTGTCCTTATATAAGGATGCGGGAGAACATGGTACTAAAAGCTCTGTCTAATGTTTCTTACAATCGTCAGAACTTAATACACTGCTGTTTATAAAACTACTTATTATCTTGGCTTGTAGCGAGATGAGATCACAGGGGAGCTGCCGGATATGGTGACCTTCATGGAAAGGACCCATAAGCGGAAAAGAGATGGGGTGTTCGTAGACAAAAAAGCTGAGGTCATAGCCAAAAAATGCAGAGATATGCAACTCCTTAAGCAAACCCAAATGTCTGAGGAAGATGATACATGTGGTGACATTGAACTTACTCCAGCCGAGTTAAATGCAATCTATGATTCGGTATGACACTAAATCTTCTTCCCTGAATATGTATCATCTTTAAATATAGAAAGTTTGTTGAGATAATTGGTTTCTTCTTTAAATTTTAATTATCTATGTTTTGCTGTAGGAGGTTCAAGTAAACCGTGGTCGCCGATATGGCTATGGACGAATGGAGGTGGAAGATTCTCAGCCCAAGGCAAACAACTGGCCAGATTACAAACAAATGTACTTGGACACTCTGGACAAACTTGTCGAAGCCACCAATAAGCTTGATGGAGTCTCTGCACAAGTTGAAGATGCTGTCTTCTGGAGTAATTTGATGCGCTCCATGCATCCCAATGCGGTCCCTCCCTCCCAAGCTACTACTGAGAACACAGCACCAAACAACAACACTTCAGTGTAGGGCGAAGGAGAATGTGTGTTCTATCTCTGGTTATATCTACTCCATATCGTAATATCTCGGTCAAAGCAAGTTGAAGATGTATTTTGTAACTTGTTTTGTTTTGTTTTACTGTCTTTGTACTTTCGGATAATTACTATGTTTTCATGCTGTAATGCTAGTTCACATAGCGGAGTTTCTAATGTCATAACTCTTTCATAACTCCTTCAATTTAGTAATTGCAATCTGTTTTGTTCGACAACTTAATTAGATAAGGTAAAATGAAGAACTGTTGGATAAAACATGTCGACTAGTAGGAAAATTTATCTAAAAATTGTCGGTTTGGAGCTACAACATTCCGACATGTACACGAGAAGATGAAATGAATTGTGAGAAATTATTTTCTCGATATCGGAAGGGTAAAAACCGGCAAAAAGACGACACCAAAACCGAGTACTTTCCTATAATTACAACTTCAAAACACCGACAACATTTTATCGGACTTTTCATCGAAGAAACTGAGAAGTTCTCGACAGATATCACCGGCAATTTTCCAATAACTCGTAATATTCCGAAACCATTCTTTATTGCCGGAGCTTCGTCGGTTCTTTCCGACAAGTTTGTGTCGTTGTCAACCGATGCCATAGTGATAAAGGCCCGATAGAAGACCAAGAAGATAATGGCACAGAATTTAGTCGGTAATTTCCGACAACATGTTACCGACAAAAGTTCTGACAAAGCAAGTTGCCGTTACTTTCCGACAGAGTAACAACAATTCGATTTTCCGAGACCCAAACTCCGATGACTCACGTGTCATCGGAGTTGTGTAGGAGAAATACGTTTCCGACATATCTTCGATATTTTGATCCCTCGCCTTTGACCCCATATTCTTGTAGTGAATGTGATATAAAAAAAATTATTTGCATTTAGTTTAAGTGTTATACTTATGATTTAATAATCATCAATTATTTATTAAATTTTGAAGTTTGTCAACATGGTTAGATTGATGGTGGAAACTGGTGTTTTCTATATACCTTCTGCTTACCGAAATTATACTGAAACGAATCCTCCATGAGAAAGAGGATACATATGGTGGCGTCCATTAAATGTGTCGGACCAAATCTCCCAAGTTGCTTGGATCGTTTTGTTCAGTAATATCCATGTGATGTGATAACTGGTAAGGCATGTGCTCTTTTATTGGAGAATAGAGACTAGAGAGTAATTATAAGAAGTAACAACTTTTTAATATAGATAAACTACGACAAACGTTTTAGAATTAAAAGGGGCATTTTCTCATAAATAAATCTTTAAAAAATCCATACTAGGGTTGTATAAATAGTGCATGGTTCTTTTGGTAGCCCCGTTGGAAAAGAAAAGTGAGCGACATTACTTTTTTTTTTTTGTCTGGTTTGAGTGACATTATACTTGTGCAGAAAAACACTACTAGTTTTCCTGTTTTTTTTTTTAATTTTATTCTAAACTGTTTAATACAATGGAGTCGCCAAAAGGGTCACTGACACTGTTAGGAGACATCGATCGACCCTTAGCCTATTTTCCAAAGAACATCTGGGAAAATCCCTTGGCGTTGTTCTCGATTTCACACCAGGTACCACTACTGTAATCGATCTATAACTACGTATTTGTAACTAACACTTCACTTCTTGTTTCAATTCGTCTACAAGCTTGGGATGTTTATTTTTATTCGGATTCTCGATTCTAAAATAAAGAAATAAATTCTTCAATTGAATATAAATAAATTATATGCATACAAATTCGAGTCTCTAATTTTTATATACTAATTATATCTTTTCATAAAAGAATTTGAACATAGCCTACAAATAATTTGAAACGGCCATTTCTAAGGCTTTCATCAATTTTCCTTCGTGAAATTGATAGGTAAATGACAAAGACAAAGAGAAGTTGGGTTTGATAATGAAAAGAGTGAAAGAATTGTTGGCTGCTTCAGAGGCAGATCCGATAGAATACATCAAGCTTGTCGATACTCTGTGCCGCCTTGGTGTAGCGTATCACTTTGAAGGCGACATAGAAGCTCGACTGGAAAAGATATTTGGTTGCCCTGGCTTTAATCAGATGATAAGAAGAAATGACTGCGATTTATATACTATTGGGGTTATCTTCCAAGTTTTTAGGCAGCACGGCTTTAAAATGCTCCCAGGTAAAAAATACTTTGGCCCCCATATTTATAAGTTTTTACTTGCCGGCCACTTAATCTTATATCAGTTTGCACAATGACATTGGTAGCGGTTGACCAAGCCAAATGATGTTACGCAAAAAAAAAATTGCCGAGGGCTTATACTATAGTTTATGAAAAAGCCATAGATATTTATTAATGCTATTTCTTTTTGGAGGTAGCCAGGTAGGGGTGGGGGGAGTTTTTCTATATATATTTGTAAACCCAAAATAATTTTGGATGGACCACGGGCGGCCCAAAAAGCTTAAAAACAGATTTGGCCCTGTATGATATACAAATATTTGGCCATTGACAAGAAAATTTAGAAAAGAACATTTTGCCCCAGTGTTTTTGCACATGTTAGCACACCATCAAAACCGCCACTTGATTCATTTGTAAAACTAAATACAAAGTAAAGTTTCCTGAAAGGGATATCACAATATGTGCCATGTTATTTATGGCTTACAATTCAGAAACTTTTGATGAATTAACACATGTTATTGCAATAACTGTTTTTTTTTTGGGCTGAATTTGCAATAACTGTTTATTAAACTCTTATATAATTAAACTTTTGCATAGATGTGTTTGATAAGTTCAAGCACAGGGAAGGAAAATTCAAGAAAGACCTAGCTCTCGATGCAAGGGGTATGCTAAGCTTGTATGAAGCTGCCCACTGGAGCACCCACAACGAAGAGATTCTAGACGAAGCTCTTGTTTTCTCAAGGTCTCATTTGGAACAACTTTCTTCTCGATCAAGCCCACATCTTGCAATACGCATCAAGAACGCCTTGAAACACCCATATCCTCGAGGCATCTCAAGGATAGAGACGAGGCAGTATATCACATACTACGAAGAAGATAATTCGAGTGATAAGACACTGCTCGAATTCGCTAAGGTGGATTTTAATATATTGCAAATACTATACCGTGAAGAGATTGCCCATGTTTTCAGGTAGCATCTCTACCTACTGAGATCCTTGTCTTTGTCTAGGTCAAACCTTAAATCATGTTTTTTAGACCTTGGTAGTAAAGGTGGAATGTTTCTATATGTTTCAGATGGTACAAAACTCTAGAGCTGGACACAAAATTACCATTTTCCAGGAATAGAACAACTGAAAGCTATCTATGGGCACTTGGAACATACTTTCAGCCCAAATATTCAAGAGCACGAATATTATTGGCCACTATTGTAATCATATTGACGATACTTGATGATATATACGATGCTTATGGCACACTCGAGGAGCTTGAAATATTCACAAATGCTATATGTAGCCCACAGCCTACTACTCTAGAGGGGCTCCCAGAGAGCATTAAATACTTTCATCATATCACATTTGATTTCTTTGACAAACTTGAGAGGGAGATGGAGAAGGAAGGAAGGGCAGGGTGTGGCCACTACGCCAAAAACGCAGTAAGATCCAAAGTTATATATCTATGATGTTTCATGTATATGGTATAATAATCTTCATTTAATGTCAGTACAAGGTAACAGCAATAGGTTACATGCAAGAGGTAAGATGGGTGAACAAAGACTACGTGCCCACATTCGACGAGTACAAAAACAATGGAGTTTACTTTTGGAGTTACTTAGAAATGGCAACAGGAGCCTTTCTGGGAATGGAAGATGTCACCAACGTTGATGCGTTCGAATGGCTAACCACGTCTCCTAAACTTCTTGTGAGTGCAGCTCTAATTGGCCGACTTTATAATGACATTGCAAGCTCCCAGGTAAATGGGCATAATACACTTTGTTGTAGTACATTTAGATGATGCTTAAAATTTTCGTATGTGTGAAAGATTAATAAAAATTTTAAATGCAGTTTGAACATAAACGAAAGCATGTTGGGACATCCATTGATTGTTACATGAAGCAGTATGGCGTTTCGTGGGACGAAGCTTTGGGGGAAATCAAACGCATGGGTTCGGATTCATGGAAGGATCTGAACCAAGAATTCATGTCGTGGCCTCACCCGTTTCCTTTTCCGTTAGTCATGCCATTTCTAAACCTCTCCAGGGTTATCGAAGTTTTCTACAAGGACGAAGACATTTTCACCCACTCAGAGTTGTTAAAGGATTATGTTGTTTCCTTGTTCATCGACAACATACCTATATGAGAGGTAGTTGGTCGTTGCAATGAACTTGTTAAGCAATTTTCTATGTTTCGTTTTTAATTTAATAAGTGTCACTCACATTGGCTTTGACATGTCAGTCAGAGTTGCCTTGTTATAAAAAAAAAAAAAAGATTGCTGTGCCTCTTTTTAATTGTAAGATTTGTTCAAATAAGATGCGTGCTAATTAATGAGTTAGCTCAGTCTGATCACATAACATCCCTGTTGTATTTGAATAAAAAAATTAATAAAAACTGATAAAATTGTGACTTGAATCTAGGGTTGAAAAAGAGTTAAGATTCGCTTATTTTTCACTTTACTTACATATATCCTGAGTTTTATTTAATTTTTTTTTTAAAAGAAATCGGATAACGAAATAATCAATGTAGTGGCCAGTCGTGACGTAAGTAAAGGACCAATAAAAAATCTCATTTGGTTGTTGAAGACTATCAAATAAACTGTGCCCAAGTCTCCAGTCCCCAATTGAGCCGCTTTATACAAGCTTAACTTACCCTTGAAAATTGAAATCAAGGATATGACATTCCTTGAACTTCTTATTATCTCCTTTTAATTCTCTTTGGACTCATATCTGCTCATCAAGAAGAGCAACCTTTTTATACATGAGAATCAACGAGAAAACAGAGCAAACATAGAGTAAGAGGAGGTTTTCTTGCCATAAGACATGTTGTGACCGGATATAATGAAACCCCAAAATAAGATGGAAACTGCGTACAAATCATTGTTGTTGCATCGTCATAAACATAACGTGATGACCCTATTTTAAAGTCTAATAAGACTTAAGGTAACATAAAAAATAAATAAAAATACAAACTTCTCTTTTGGAAGTAAGCATTCTCTTCTACTATTTTTTACCTGATCATGTTTGCGAATACTGATACCAACAAAAGTGGCACAATCACTTACGAAGAACTGAAAACCGGTCTGGCTAAACTCGGTTCTAAACTCTCTGAAGCTGAAGTTAAGCAACTCATGGAAGCTGTTAGTATCTATCATCCTCTTTGCCCCGCTTCTATTCCTTCACATTCTTCTCTTAAAATACAGAATCTGAGAAGAGAAGTCTTTTTATATTACAGGCTAATCTAGATGGAAATGGAACAGAGAATATATATATACAGACTTTATTAACATTTACACCACTCAGATCGTCCTTGATGCAAGACGCAAGCTTTAAATCTCAAGGATGTACGGAGCCATGGATTCCAGAAGACGTAGCCATTTTGTTTTGTAGAATGCGAACTCAAAAACTAATTCAGCAGATGGTTCTTTGAAGGTGGAGACAAGTCGAACATTGAATCAGAAGATCTATAGTTAATAGTGACACCATTCAGTTTGTTCTTGATGCGATAGAATATACACTCACGCCACCAATCAGCAGCCTCAAAGTCACCTTTATTAACCAGCAAGACGCAAGCTATACCTCTCAAGGATGTCGGAAAACTAGAATCAAACCCATTCCATTTCACTGACACGGAACTCCCGGTGGCTCGGTAAGTGAAATATGTAGGCACTTCTTCTCCGGGAGACACTGCATATCCTTTTGTCAATGACTTGATGAGAAGGTCTCTTGCTTCTTGATTCAGTTTGAAGCAGTTAACAAATCTGCACTCACCAAAATTTGCCTATTTCGAATGAAGCAATTCGGAGCCAAGGTTTCCTGAGAACGTAGCCCACATTCTTCAATCTCCCATTTTCTTTTGTTGAATCCAAACTCAAAGACTAATTCAGCAGAAGTCACAGTTGTTTCAAACTCGAATACGATCAGATGCTTCTTTGAAGGTGGAGAGAATACGTACCTTAAATCATAACCTCCATAGTTAACAATGACACCATTCAGTTTGTTCTTGATGCGAAAACATATAGACATATTCCCCCAATCACCAGCCTCAACGTCACCCTTATTAACCAGCAAGATGCAAGCCTTAAATCTCGAATCTGTAGGAAGATGTGTATCATATCCATTCCATTTCATTGACAGGGAACTCCCAGTGGCTTGGTGAGTGAAATATGTAGGCACTTTTTCTCCGGGAAAAACTACACATCCTTTTGTTGATGTCTTCATGATAAGGTCTCTTGCTTCTTGATTCAGTTTGAAACAGTTAACAAAGCCTAGCGAATAAAGCTCTGTATTGTAAAACATGCAATCGAGTCTCTCGAGGGACTCACAATTGTCTGCATGTAGGAATTTTAATGAACCTGGAAGCTGTGGAAGCGAAACCAGCTTTGTGCATCCTTCGATTACAAGTTTCTCTAGACCAGATATTTCCTTGAACCATGGAGCAATTTCTTGTATTCCTGTGTCACTCAAGTGCAGCTCCCTGATGCTGTCAAACGCAGGCTGTAAACTACAAAAACGAGACCATGACCTGATTGATGACGGGATTTCTTCTATTGCAGTTCCATTGAGCCATAGATATCTAATGTTTGTGGAAATCTCAGGAAAACGTTTCAACAACGAGCAGCCACTGAGATGAAGTGTATCAAGAGATTTCATGTTGATATTAACTGGAAGGGCCTTTAGCTTTGAGCAATCTTGCAATCGTAAATTTTCCAAATTATGAAGATTTCCAATAGAAGAAGGGAGTTCCATAAGACTTGAACATCGGTTAAGATGCAACTCCACGAGATTAGTCATATTCCCAATAGAAGAAGGAAGCTCCACAAGATTTAAACAGGAACTGAGATCCAACTCTATGAGATTAGTCATATTCCCAATAGAAGAAGGGAGCTCCACAAGACTTAAGCAGTTACTGAGATCCAACTCTACAAGATTAGTCATATTTCCAACAGAAGATGGGAGTTCCACTAGACTTACGCAAAAACAAAGATTCAATTCTCGGAGATTAGAGGCAGTTGATAGATCAGGAAGCTCCTTTAGATTGATGGAAAAACTCAAATCCATCCATTTGAGATTTCTAATCGTCTGCAGAGATAAAGAAAAACATCAATAAAAAGAAAATAGACAAATATTTGTCATACAGAGTCTTAAGAGAGACATATTTTTACTTACTTTAGTTCCTTCCCACAATTTCTCGAGGTTGCTATCACGCATGTTTATTTCCACCAGGAACTCCGGATTAAAATTAGAAGGCAGACATGTCATACGAAAATGACCCCAATGCAAAAATCTAAGATTTGGATGTTGACAGTTCAGACTTTCTAGTTCGTACGGAATGGGATTTCTAGGATCATCATAATCGATATCATCAGTATCGATTCTTAAGAATTGGACAGTGGACATTTTTCCAAAGGCTCCATCACTTACCTTCAACTCCGTCCCTAACTCTGAAAGCCTCAAATCTATGCCTAGAACACTTCGACTACCCTGATAAAAAGGAACCAAAAGATGCATAAGCAAAAATGATTTTTTATCAAATTTTGTAGGAAGAAACGCAGTGAAAGAGTGAAGGACTAATGTGAAAAAACTTACCACTGAATTATTACTTAGTACTTGGCATATATCTCTAGCATCAACCAAAAACTGACGCTTCCCAGGTTCGTTAGGTGATTGTTTACGCACCATTTCTCTACCCAAACCCACTAGCAAATCATGCATCTCTACAAATCCCAAACAGTCGATGGATATGAGAGATTTCTCAGCTAAAACACGAAGACGACCTTTCACACCGACGAAATTCTCTGAAAGATACGCTTCCACTTTCTCCATCTTTTCAAGGTTGAAAAAGCATGCTATATGAAGAAATAAAGCTTGATCTTCATCAGGTAAGGCATCATAACTGAACTTTAAAATACTCTCTATCTCTCCATCAAGTCTACTTCTTAAACTTGGTAGTTCCTCTTCCCAATCCTGCTTAGACAATCCTTTGAAATGAGACCCCATAACACTTAGTCCCAGAGGAAGTCTACCCGCAAGTCTTGTCACTTCAAAAGCAAGGTTCTCAAAACCATCATATGGGGACTTTTGACCGAAAGCTTTCATGCAGAAGATTTGAAGAGCCTCATCGTCAGGAGGAAAACCAACCTCGTAAATACAGTTAATCCCATATGCATTCAAAATATTCTTATCTTGCGTTGTGACGATAATCCGACTTCCTGGACCAAACCACAGAGTTTCTTCCGCCAAGGCATCTAGTTGCATCAAATGGTCCAAGTCATCAAGAACCACAAGCACTTTCTTATCTTTTAACCTGTCTTTCACAACTCCTAAATGATGAATCTTGATATCCTCCAGGTCGATTATCTGGGACAAGAACTTTTTCTGTAACTCCAGTTTTGTACTGTACTCACTGTAACCAAGTCTTGGATACCGTCTTTTAATATCATCCATGAAGACACTAAGTTGGAAGTCATGAGAATGTTTGGTAAATAGAACTCTAGCGATTGTGCTTTTACCAATTCCAGAAGGACCCCAAATCCCTATCATCCTCACTTCATTGGAGCATAGGCGTAACAACGGTTCCAGATTTTTCATATGAGTACTCATCCCAACAAATTTGTCGAAATCATTTGATGGCACAGAACTGATTAGCTTGTTTGAAACATCAGCGGCGATTCTGTCAATCATGTCTGCTTCATTATCCCTAAATAAAGGAAAGATGAATAGTCATGGAAAATTCACATAGGTTTTCCAACATATGAATTGTTTTTGGGTGGATATATATCACATTCTATGTTTTTAGAGCAAAATGATCTGAAAGATGTTAAAATATACAAAACTCTCAAATTTTATAATCAAGCCTCTGTTCAAATTCACGTCTTCATAAATAACCTAATAGATTAAAATTTAGAGAATATTTTCATAAGTTATAGTCTTTTTGGAACTAACACTTTTTGTCATATTTTGAGATATTTCTTGAGATTACATAATGTCTTGGAAAGAAAGTTTAAGAGCAAGTAAAAGTTAAGCTGACAAACCAGGTGCCTGAATCGTAACCAGCGATTGTGGCCACCTTCTCCAAAGCTTGTCTCCAACGCTCAGTATCCTCCTTAGTTTTACCGGCAGAAGTTTTTTTAAAAACCTCCCCAAAATATCCGGTCAGCTTCTTTACATCAGATGGATTCACTTTATAGAAAATGGCCATCACAGATTGTCCCTGCTCTTCCCTGCACTTCATAATCTCCACCAACTCGTCAAGACACCACTTTGAGGAGGCATAGTTCCTCGAGATCAAGATGATCGCGATCTTAGATCCTCTAATCGCACGTATGAGTTCGGGACCGATGGATTCTCCTCTCTCGATCTTATTGTCGATGAACACTGTGATTCCCTTTCTTTGAAACTCCCTTTTAATGTGACTGAGAAAGTTACTGCGGACATCTTCCCCGCGAAAGCTTGGAAAGACATCGTGAGTCCAGATGTGAGAGGAAGAAGATGGAGGAAGTGATGGAATAGACAAAGAAGATGGTGGTGATGATGGAGACAAAGAAGAAGAATCGAATTCTTTGTTTTCTTGATTGGATCTGAATTTTCGAATAATCACGATGAAGCCTACTGCAGCAGCGACGATGGTACGGAAAACAGAAACATCCATTTGTGAAGAAGAATATCGATTTCTTGGTTTTCTTGATGGAATCTGAATTTTCTAAAAAAAACATGAAGCATACTGCAGTGGCAGTGGCACGCAAGAATGGTAAAGATAAGAGGAAAGAGGAAGATTTCTAGGTAAGATATATGGAGCAAGAATGAACCAAAGAGCCTTGTGGAAAAACTGTATGTTTAGTGGAGTCAATTGCCACAAAACGTTGACTCTACCAAATTTCACAGAGAGTTGTGGAAAACTTGTCACCGAAGAAAAGTACTGTGCCTAAAGTTGACGTTTAACGTAAAGCACAACCATTCTTTCTGGGAACAATCCGTTGTGGCCATCCTATTCTAAGAAGGAAAAGGCAAGAAAGAGCATAAGCAATTTCAAGGAAGCGGTGATCAAAATCAACGTCTGTACATCGGAATTGATGAGTTCACACTTGAAATTTCACAGCAAAGAGATCAATCTTCTCTGGAAGCTTCATATTCTTTCTTTTCCTACTCGTACCAATCTTTTTTTCAAAACATTTGGGCTTCGTTTGGGTTGCCCAAATCCTTGTTGTTGCATTGTCATAAACATGGCGTGATGATCTTTTAAAAAAGTCTAGTGAATAGTAATAAGACATATGTTTTTGTGAATTGAAAATATAGTTGTCCCAAAAACGTATAATTCTGTCTTAGCAAACATATCAAAAGAGTTCAAGGTCTTAGTTAGAAATAAGAGAAATCGACGAGAACTATTATAGAGATTTTATGGGTCCAATTGTATTCGTAATCGTCTCTCTATTACATAGTAGAAGAGCCTTTAGTAATTTCAAATGCTTGGTTGAGGCAAAACTTGTGTGTCTGCTGTGGGCAATTGATAGTGATCAGTCACAGGATCAATTGTGTAGTGTTTTCCTTTGATGCGCTGGAGTTTTTGAGAGCAATGGAACGTCCTTAGGTTTGGCTTTCCTTTCGATTTCAGGCCTCTGTGATTGTTGATCGTTTAACATCGTTCTCAGATTGGGAATTTGAAAGTGCAAAGGTGACATCTAATAGAGGTGCTCTTCTCTCCCAAAATGACAACTGTTACTATATAAGTTGAATTTCCTTTAGTCCTAAAGGTCATCGTTGGTTGCATGACTTTTTTGATGGTGAGAAAACGCCTGCCTGTTGTTAATGTTTCTTCTTGGGCATCTGCTGTTTTTTAGGTTGGCTGGTGGTTGTGGGTTTGTCTTGGTGCGTGTTATTGTTTCACAAATGTAATCCTAAATTTTTAGGTGTTGTTTGTAAAGACTTACACTTATGTTCAGTTATATTCCGTCAGATGGCAAAAAACAAAAAAGAGGATTCATAATCGTCTGAATTATTGTGCTGAAACAGAATCTAATACATAAGCTAACAAGTAGACGCCACGTATCATTTTCGATCTCAATTAGGTACTAGAAACTAAATGAAACTCGCTGACACTGTACATAATAAATTTCTTTGTATAGTATAGTACCACCAACTGTCTTTGCGACTGTTTATCACTTAATAATTTTCTTCTAATTGAAACTGTAAATATCTTTAACTACGCACCACTGCACTTGTTTGTCTACACGCTAGGCCTACTACACGCCACCACCACTGCACTTATTGTCTCTCCCGTTTATGTATTAAAGTTTTCAGTCTACCTAACGTTTTCTATATATCTTTCTTAATTGAAGTATTTAAGTACAGCTTATAGCTTAACAAGTACAGTTTACACCCTTGTAGAATCTCATCCGTTAGAAATTGTATCTTCTCAATATTTTAGAACGTCTTTGTCCTTCATAATTCAATGCGGGTCATGTGATTCAATATTTTATTACTCTAACGCCATCTTTTGTTTATTTTTTTCTTGCGACTTTTGGCTTTATTCTTTGCTTGGGCCCGTTTCTTTTATTTTAAACTTTTTCTTTGGAATCTTTTTCATGAGTCATATCATATTCACGTAGGTCATTTACTACCAGAAAAATCTTTAGTGAGATCAGTAAAATAGATCGGTACCGTCATATACTGTATAGTATCATGATTCATGCATGTTGAACAAGTTATGGCTATTTGATTGGTTCAAAGTATAAATGTATTATGTATACCATTCTATGAAAATAATAATATTAAGGTACGATTCCTCCATTTACTTATCATTACATCATCATATACTACATGATACCCAAACACCAATCCATCATATCATACATCCATTCCATCATCAACCCCACCACAAACCCCAAAATCAACAACGAAACAACATTTTGATTAATTAACTCAAAGGACCACTACCATCATAATTAAAGCATTAAGGCTAAAACAACAACACACAAAAAGAAGAGTGCATGTGGTCACCACTATGATGCATACATCATCATCATCACCCTTCATTTCATTTTAACTTCTTAAAATATATTTTTTATTCATCTTGGCTCGATGCCAAGTAAGTGCAGAGAGAACCCAAACACAAAGAGGCTCTCTCTCTTCTCACTCTTTCCACCTCAATGAATCTTGTTTGCAAGATTGCACTGCTTCCTGATCTCACCCTTGGAACCAGTCAAAGGGTTGTTCTCGGACAAGATCTGGATTGCTCTAGTGAACTCCTTGAAGAAGTAAGCCTGGTCCTTAGCCATCTTCTTAACAATTGGTCTGGTTCGTTTGTCGTGTGCGAGCTGGTGGTCCACAAGGAGCAAACCCTTGTTATCTAGGATGTTACGGTAGTAGTTGTTGTCTAGTACCATGGGTGTACCACGGTCATTACGCACGTACTGGACCGCTTTTGGGTCAGGGATCGAGTCAGGACACTTGTGTAGCATGTGAGGGACGTGGTCCGGGTTCAAGGACGGGTCCACCTCAGGGTACAAACGGTGCACCAGCTTCACACAGTGAGTTCTTCCCACGCTGTGTGATCCTGCACACGTGTTATAACAAAAAGTCAAAATCGTACGTTATGCAACTCAATAAAAGACCTAAACAAATCCGTATCGATGTACACCTATCCGATAAGATTACCTCAATTGCTTTGATTACTATTCTTTAATCATGCATGCTCCATTGACCAAAATAACCTTGTGCTATGGGCGTATGGCCATATGACCAGGGCATTAGCAAAGGGTATTCTAGTCTTTGGGACTCAGTTTTGACTTTGGACCGATCCGTTTCTACCGTGAGATATCGGATAAGGATTACTTTCAATTTTTCCATCTCAGATTGCATACTCCGATTGGTTCCGAGGAGACTATGCCTAGTTCAAATGGTGTTTCATTGATATTCCTAATTCTTGTGAGTGTTTCATGCATGAGTAAATTTCTTTTTAGACTTTTGAGCAATACGTTTTTGCCGTAGACTAGTAAGTGATAAACGAGGAAGAGAAAAAGGTAATGGTACCGAGGAGGGCGACGAGGCCGGGAGTGTCGATTCCGATGGACTTGAACTTCTCAAGTACGACGGAGATACTCTCGTTGTGATCGGGAAGATAAGACTCAAGCATATCAGTCCTGCTTTTCCGTCCATCTCTCCTTCCTGTCTTCAACGGAATATGTGGTCCTCCCACCTACGCAAAACCCCACACATACATACTTTACAAAACATTCCCACAAGAAAAAAACAACAACATGCAGTTTTATAACCAGAGAGAGAAACGGCACGACTTAGTTTTAACTTACTGCTTCGATGCCTTCTCTTGCGGACAAGACGAGAATGTCGGAACATGAGACAACACCAGGGCACTCCCTCTCGAGAGCTTCCTTGATCTCCTCAATGTATCTGAAGTTTCTCAGACCGAAACTCCTGTCATGTTCTTTCTCTCCTAACTCTCTTCTTGTCGAATCCAACAAAAGCGACGCATCGCATGACTGTATTTCACCATAAATAAAAAAAGAGAGTAAATATTTAACTCTGTTTCAGCTAAAAGATCAAACCTTAAGCTATGTTTTACACAAAGATCGGTACTTCCCCACTAAAATTATCCAAGAAATTGCAACCATCAAGCATAACATGAAAGATCATTGAGAGAGAGAGAGAGAGAGTTGGGACCTCGACGGCGCAGTCATGGAAGATGTTACGGAGCCAAGAGAAAGCGGTGTTCTTGTGGCGTTTGTAGAGGAGTTTGACTTGTTCACGGATGATGTCTTCAGCCTGAGGACACGTGTCCTTGTAGAAGTTCATCATCAAGCCTGGCTCCTCCTCTGTTACAACTGCTTCTGTTGTTGCAGAGAGTGCCCATAGGCAAAGTATCGTCACCATCATCACACCTTTTCCTCCCATTTTTTTCTCTTTCTTCTTCTTCTCTCTCACTACACTCTTGAGTTGAGTCACTGAGCAAGCAATGCAGCGTCCTTAAATAAAGGAAAATAGAGTTTTCTTCTTTATTTTTCAAACGAAAAGGTTTAATTAATTTGGAGATGATAGTAAACTAAGGCAAGTAGGTGAAGCTTTCACGTTTCAACGAATTAATTTACGTCATTAATCATATACTAATAGACCATTAAGCTCTACTTTCTGAATTATTCGTGATTAACTTTAAGAAACGAAAAAAAATATTATAAGACTTCAATACTATCCAATCAGTCGTGATTAACAATAGATGTATTGCATACACTTATTCTAAAGCAAATATAAAAAAATTGCATACACTTTAAACAAAAATAAAAGAAAATTGTGGAGTTTATTAAGAAAAATATTTATATGTATGAAATGTGATATTAAATGTTGTCTTAGAGCTTAAATTGTGGAGTTTTACATGAAATTACTAGTAGGTTTATAAATTATCTATTTTTATGAAATTTAGCTGGGAAAATTTAAGACAATCTAAAACCACACCTGTTTTGAATAATGCTACTTGGCTACACAGTTCATAATGTATTATGTCTCTGAGAAAATAAATAACTTGTTGGAGATTTTAAAGTGGATGGCATTTTGGATAATATGTCTCATTTAGAAGGGTGTTTTGGTTAGCTAACCATCACCAAGTTTTGGATTGTGGTCTCATCGAGTGCATCACTGGACCCTATGACTTCAAAAAAGATCTACTTCTTTTGTCAATCAAGGGGGCGGCTGTAACAAATGTAATATATGGGGTGTAATAGCTGAAGTGAAACTTAACGGGACGGGTCGATTTGAAAATATCTGAAAATATTTGTTATTGTCGATACAGCGGATAAACCACTCCTTTAGATCAGGGAATCTTTCATTTCGATGAAGTCAAGGTGGATTCTTATTTTCTTAACAAGCTAAGTCAGACTATTTAATCTCATTATAAGTCTATTTGTACATATTCAATTGCTTTTCCTTATGAAATTATATATATATATATATACAACTAGTTTACTAAATGTAACAATTGTCAGTAGAGTGTAGAGTGTAATGCTTGCGCTTTGTAAAGTCTTTTCTTATAGTAATTGCATCTTGATTCACGAGATGAGCTATTAAAACACGTTCACCACTCCTCACTCTTGAGTGTTTTTCCTTTTTTTTTCTTTTCTTAGAAAGATATATTAAGTTTAAATTTTTAACAGATGACAAGCTACGACGCGTAATTATATAACACAATATACTTGCATAGTTTTAACCAGTAAAAAGTGATTTTCCATACACTTCAACAACGGATGAGAAAAGACAGAAAACCACAGAATAGAATACTTAGCCAACTGGTCTAGAAGAAGAGGATACTAGCCAAGGCTTTCAAGGCTTACATGTTTACCGCAACCTCTTGCGTGTTCCCTTCTTCTTTTTTAATCATTTTTGGGTTAAATTTGATTATCTAGTAATAGGACATTTAGAAAAGTGATAGGACGTTTAGAATAGTGATATAGTTTAATTTAGATTTAAGGGCAAAGGTTCACAACTGAGCTATAGAAATATTCAACTCGACGTTGGGAATATTAAATAACTTACTATTGCTTTGATGATAACCGGTGAGGGTGCGTGCCAAAAGCTAAAGGCTCCCCAATTATTCGTTTGTGGAACTATTATTTTGTCCTTTTGACAGTACCTACGTAACTCATTTTGATTAAAATGATTTGAAATTAACTAGATTTGAAAGTATTAAAGGAGTTCAAAAATAGTAACGGCACCATAAAACGAGAGAGGCAGTACACCTATTTAGAGAAATTTATATTAAAAATATGTTTTTGATCTAGGAGAAGTATCAGTGCTTTTACATCACATTCAAACCGTAGATTCAGAATTCACCTAAATGATTATTTTTTTTGGGTGCAAATCAGAATTCACCAAAATATTTTAAACAATTTTGATTGAAAACAAAAATGCAAGTATTGTGACTACCGACACTTTTGTTCCCTTATCCAAGTGTTCGCCAAATAGCATTGTAGGGGCCACCCTGTATTGTCGCTCTCTAGCTCAGTGGGCTCCATTCCACATGTGTGCTAAACACTGATTTACAAGTTCTAACAAACAAACAATCGATGTAATTGTGTAAAATTGTAATATGTTGAGCAGAACAGTTAGATTACCGGTAATAATGATTAGATTACCGGCTAAGTAGGTGAATCCAATTTCAGTATATGAACTGACACGTGGAATCTGTACTCATCCGTGCCGTTGACGTTACATCGACCATGGGGGCCTGCAAGATTCAATATCAAGGCAAAAGAGTGAAAGACGTTGTTAATAAATAATTCTCTCACCAGACTTTTTAAAAGGCAGATTACAGAAGGTCATATTCTGAGTTCCCAGAAATAGTGAAGAATATGGACCCTAATATAGTTGCCAGGTCTCTTGAATTTCATCCTTCGTATGGCTGATTTGAAAACTCGTTAGACATAGCTTAGTTTTCTGGCACCGTTCAATAGTTTTTTTTGTTTTGGGTTTGAAGGTTAACAAAAACAAAAACAAAAACAAAACAAAACAAAACAAAACAAAAGCTATGAGCATCACATAACCTGATAAAAGAACATGATAAAAGAAGGACAGTACATAAACTCATATTGATCACCTTGATCTCATTTCAAACTAGATAAATGGGTCAGAGCATCACTCAGATTATTCGAGAGATCCGTCTTTCTCTCTCTTTTGTTATTTTTTGTTCTTTTGGGCAACAATCAGTCTTTCACCCAATAACACCAAAAATTGTGGCCAGGTCTCGTTAATAGAGATTCCTTAATTAACTGTGATAACTTCAGAGTCACATTAAAGATATTAAAACGTTAAAATGTTTCACATTGGAAGTTTGAAACATAGACAGAATCGTCCTTTTGAACATGTCTAACTAATCCCACAAAGGCACCAAACTACGTGAATTTCTTGTAGGAGTGTTTTATCTATTGCACACTTCATAGGTGGATCAGAACCTTACTATTGCGATGCGAATTAAGGAAAATCAATCCAAGATTATATGACATCGACACTTTCAATACGTTTACCAACAATGGATAAAGTTAAAAGCAGCACATAATTTTTGTTATTATGAACCTTGCCAATGATCACGTAACTTATCCAACATCTTAAATTATAGATCGAAAACTTGTTTTTTATTTTATTTTCGGTAAATAAATTATCGACAAAAGATGTATTAATGACATTTTACATGTGAAATCCAGAGAAAAAAAAACTCAAAGCTCCAAGACTTACATCTATGGAAGGCGAGGAATTGCACTATAATACAATGTATTCAAAACAAATGCAGCAACCACTAACTCCTTTTTCTCATTGGCAATGGCAACAATGAATCTCGCATACTCTGTGAAACCATGAGCTTCTGTGTTTCTCTATATCCTAAATTGAGCACCCTAATGGCTATAGTTACCCTTTTTGCCCAAGTATGTGACCGTAACCTAGAAACGAAAAGGTTTTGAAACGTGAACAGTATGACCTATAGGCCTTTTAGACCCAATTCAGCCCATTAAAAAAATCCAGTGAGGCAATGGTTTGGATGTATCAATCATCAATCCCATATAAGAGGAGCTCTTTTTTTAATTACATAATTGTGTCTTCCGTCTAAATCCGATACCCTGGTTCACACGTTACTCTGTCTCTCAAGTCTCACCCAAAAGGAGAGATCTGCGACATGATATCAATGGAAATTACTGAAGGCAAATTGCTTAGGCTAACGAATAAAGAAGATAATTGAACACTTGAAACTTGAAAGAGAAACCTCTCGGACACAAACAGCTGATTTCTCACCAATTTTGTAGTTTGTGCAAGACGCTGTTCATATCATGGATGCTCTATTATTGCCTTTAAACCTCAGCAGTCAGGTTTTCAGTAGGCAAGCGTCAAGCTAAGATTCTCGCTAAGGATTCAAGCATCAAACTATATCATTTGGTGACACAAAGCCTCAACTTTTTTAAGAGAAATATATTATCTGATATATTCACACCACACTCGATCATAATGACTGGAAACTAACACAACTTCTTAGTTACACCTTGACTTGGTTTTATTTCACAAAGTGTTAGTTCAAATTCGATTTTAATACATATAAATATACTTGTGTTCCAGTGCTTAAACCTGACTCGTTTACAAACCTTTTTAATATTTTCTCCTACCCCTATTTCCTAGCACGCAGTTCCTTCAAAACATCTTTAACTCGCTACATAATTTAAAATGGTATGGTTTTCACTTAATTAAGTGAAGATATTTAACTTAGTTTTCACTAAAACTTAAACAAAATCCAAATAGAATCAGATTAAATTTTGTTAAAGTAAACTGAAAGAAAACCAAATTACAAATGATTAATTATATGATATTAATATTTTAAAATTTGGTGAAGTCAAAATCTAAATTCAAAAAAAAAAAAAAAATCAGATCTATCCTTAAATAAAATTATATTATAAATTAAAAATTATATAGAAGTTCTTAGGCCCAGTTTATTTTTCAAATGGAAAGCCCATAACATAATGTAATAAAGAATCAATACTTAATCAGATTAACAAAAGCCTAGAGAAAGAAGCCCAAATTGATGTAGTCATTAAAATTCACCAGTGTGATCGGAGCTCAAAAAGTACGAGTGTATAGAACCATTTTCTGATCTTCACATTCAGTCGATCGAGAAAGAGTTTAGACATTGTTGTTAGCCGACTAGTCGTGATCGAAAGGAGGTTCCGCCTATGTTTCAATATATTATTTCTTGTTTAACAGTTTCTACACTTTTCAATGTACATGAAGACTATAATGGAAGAGCTTTGTACGTTTCTTAAAGAACAACATGTTCTTTTTTTACTGAGGGTATTTAACAGTATATCATGTTTCATATGTTTTCATACAAACGAACAATGTATTCTTAAGGTTCTTTCCTAAGTTGGTCTCTAGTTTCATTTACATATTTGTATTTTATGAAATTGGAGGGGTTAATTAAGAAACCTTTAAAATTTAGAGGTCTTATTTGAAAACTATACTTCTTTAATGCATCGTTCTTTGGAATAACATCCCTTGCGGGAGACCCACGAAGCGTTGGATTGGATAGCCTAACAAATTGATTTATCAGAAACTACAAATTGATTTGATTCTTACCCCACCAAAAAGTCTGATGTATTTATGTGTGTACGGACACGGGATTCAGACTTTTGGTGTGATGAAATACAAAGTATTTTTTATCATAAGAAAACTATTATGGATTACACCTTTTCAACTATGTATATGCATAAATGCATAGCATTAGAAAAACAAGAATCATATGATTAGATTGTTCAAAAGAAACGATTAAGCACGATTCTCATGAAGCATAATAATACCACAAGCCGTTGGAGTGAATTTACATATTCCCTCTTTAATGACTAACAAAGTCTATAATTATACCCAAAAAAGATTAGAAACATAATTTTAAGATGGCTTAGGAAATTAAAGTTTGAGATAAAGCAAGTCTTTTCATATAGTACATCTTTTTTGTTTGTCTTCTTGCATGAATCAGACTCTATCAATAATTTTGGCAGGTCTTAATAGAAATAGTACCAAAGGCTACCACTCCTCTATCTAACCATTTTAATTGTTATTTATTTAATTCATAGTTATGGCACCCCCAAAAAAAAGTACGAAATTATTACAGTTTTGGATCTTTATGAAACCTCTGCCTATTGTGGAGGCTTTTGATTCCTTTGAAGCAATCAATGACCTCTCTGTCTCTCATTTGCCAGCAAAGAGAGATTGTTTAATGTTGTTTATGGTTCACATTTTTATACATCACATTTTCACTGAATCTTCCTCTGCTTCTCTCAGGTAATTAATTCTCTCCCTATCCCTCTCTCTTCTCTTTCTCTCTCTATCTCTATCTCCTCTTCTTTTTTTTTTGTTATAAGATAAAATAATGGAGTACTTTCATGGATTCAGGAGGAAGAATACCACTTAGTTGCAGCAGAAGAAGAAATATACAGGAGAAGGGTTTTCTGGAGTGACAATGGAAGGGGGAGAAGAGTTTCAAGAAGAAGAAGTGTGGTCAGTTTTGAGAGAAAACGAAACTCCAGATCCTGAAATGAAAATGTCCAAAAGTAACAATCTCTTCTCAGCCGCTTCTTCATCTTCTGCAAGTTACATTCCTAAGGGCAACGAAGTCTCTGGGGCAAAACAGCGGTCTGCTCCAATGAATGTTCCTGACTGGTCTAAGATTTATGGGAAAACTAGAAGCAGCCATTTGCATTCGTGGGGCACTCATGATGAAGATGATGATGAAGACTCAATGGTTCCTCCACACGAGTTGGTAGCAAAAAGGCTTGCAAGAACGCAGATCTCATCTTTCTCCATGTGTGAAGGAATCGGAAGAACGCTCAAAGGGAGAGATCTCAGCAAGACAAGGAATGCTGTCTTAACCAAAACAGGTTTCTTGGAATCGAACGTCACATCCACATCACCACCACCATAGTTATGTCATGGTATGGAGCATGATCAATATCTTATAAACCCCCTAAACCACCACCATATTCCATACCATATCATTATCATGAATTAAAACCTAAGCTTTATGGTATCCACATGATTTCTTTAAATATCCAATGTTATTGTCGTTATCATCATGTAGGGAATCATGACACTACCAATATGGTTGAGTTCTCTTTCTTTTTTGTTGCTGCTAGGTTTTTGGATTTTTTAGATAAGTATGATGACGATGAGGATGACTTGTCAAGCCCATGCATGGGACCCATATCATTTTTCTTATGTTGTCTTTAATTTGTAGTTCTCAATGGTTTTTATTAACTCTTTAGTAACGAGCTTAAGATTTTATAATATTAGAGCATATCCTTTGGAACCCTTGATTGTGAATTTTGAGAACTCTCGATCTACTCGCCATTTTTGGGCTTGATTAAGCGAGAAAATGTTGCGGATGATATTAACATTTATGGTCCGACATAAGATTAAGGGCTCGTGCCATATTGCTCATTAGCTTTCACTTTTCAATTGTGTAGAAGTCCTAGCAACTAGAGATGCTGTAGCTAGGGGATGGGTATCTTTTAACCCATTCCGGTTTGTAGTTTGAATTTTTAGTTTGGAAATTCTTTTACAGCTGAAATATTTCATTTTTGTTTTGTTTGCTCGGTTTAGTTTAAAAAAAGAAATCAATTCAGATTGTTTCGGTTCATTGTTATTATTAGCTTCAAAACATAAACATATACTGAAATTTGTTTACTAATATATGATCAATTTACTAAATAGAGTACGTGCTATTTATTTTCAAACTAGATTAATGATGAATTGATCAATTTATTCAACTCTATCGGTACGACACGATCAGCTGTAATAAATTCGAGAATCGTTGGTTCTTGGTTTCGTTTGTTCACTTTATAAACGAAACATATCATATTATAAAGTTATAAACATAATGCATGCAAAAAAAAAAAAAAAAAAAAAAAAGGTTTTTTTTTTTTGTANTGATAACTCTGGTGTCCGGGCAGCCACATTCCCGACTATCTTTACAAGTGGAGTCCAATGCCCTAACAGAAGAAATGTTAAATCCGTTATGGCCAGAAATCGAACCCGGGTGGCGGTACTCACAGCCGTGAGCCCTTTACCAAGATACAATCACCTAGTTTAATGCATGCTGTTTGTTCAATTTTCATCAAAAATGTTTTTTACTTCTAGCAAAATTCAGTTTAGTTCTATACTTCGATCCTATCTATATACCCTTACTCAGCTTTACTAGCAAGTAGCAACTCGCAATGTGGTTCCGTGAAAGATGGTTTGACATGTGGATTTAGGGTAAAAAACAAAGTCTTAACCATCTTCAAAAGTTGTTGAGATTCATTTGGCCATTGTAAATGTTTTAGGTAATAAGATTATCTAATCCTCTGTATGGTTATTTACCCCCATTACCGGAAAAAGAAATGTAGAAACTGCCAACGCTTTTATACAGGATGATGCTTTACAGTATTCTACTGTTTTATTTCTTCTGAAAATTTAGAATTTAATGTGATAATAATTGGGCCATTAGCTGTCACTATGAGAAAATATTAAAAGCTATACAAACTAAGCCTATAAGAAGGCCCAGTACAGCCGAAAAAAAAAAATCGGACGGTGCTGACGTAAGACAGGTGTAAGAGATTTCTTGTAATCCAATCAACTATTAATAACAAGCCAAGTGGTTAACGATTCGACAACAGTGGAAGTTACGGTTCCGTGTAGGCAACCCTTTTGGAAAAACCCTAAAATCAATTATCAATTATTCTTATTGTTTTTTTTTTTTTTTATATACTCTTTAGCCTCTCTTAATATTTGACTTCTCTCTCTCTTTTTTCCCATCAAAATCGAATTTCTTTTTCCCAGCAAACCCTAGTTTCAACGAATCGCATACAGTTTCTTCTTCGGGTATGTTTCTTCTCAATTCGAGTTTATTAAATTCCTGATCTCGCAGACGATCGAATTTAATCACCGATCGTGTATTTTTTTAATAATTTCGAAAATTATGATATTTGCGTGCTTTAAATTTGCAGAGTCCGATCGAATCGCCATGGCTAAGAGTTCCTTCAAGCTTTCTAATCCTCTGGGTTAGTTCCTTTAGATCTCTCTCTCTTTTTTTTTGTTAGCTGCAGACACTTACGTCATCTCTGGTGGTTCTTTTGTTACCGAAGTGTCCTGATTGTAAGTCTTCAGATCGTGTCTGATTCTGATCTTTGTCGGAAGCTGGTTTTGATTTGATTTCAGTTTTAGTGTATAGAATTATCTGGGATTTGAGTCAACCTTTTGCTTATGGTTTTGACTCTTTCTCTGCTGATTATCTCTCTGTTTGTTTGTTTTTGTCTCTAAGGAATGCAAATTAAACTAAAACCAAGGCTAATTAATCTCTGAGTACTTTTATATATATCATGATCTCTACTTAATAGCAGCTAAGTTCTTATGATGTTTGATGCTTTTTGTTAAATCAGAGGCAAGGATGGGTGAAGCAACTCGAATCAGGGAGAAGTACCCTGACAGAATCCCTGTACGCTCTCTAACGAATCACTCACTTGTAATTCTTTTACTACTTTTGGTTAAGCATTGTTCTAAGTTAGAAATCGAAACTTGAATAGGTGATTGTGGAAAAGGCTGGACAAAGTGACGTTCCTGACATTGACAAGAAGAAGTGAGTAATAGCTTTCTAACCTCTCTTGTTTCTCTTTCATAACCATCCTGAAGATTATGCTTAACCAAACACAATCACCACTTTGTTTTAGGTATCTTGTCCCAGCAGATCTAACAGTTGGCCAATTTGTGTACGTGGTTCGTAAAAGAATTAAGCTTGGAGCTGAGAAAGCAATTTTTGTCTTTGTCAAGGACACATTACCTCCAACTGGTGAGGGGTTTAAACTCTTAACATTGTTGTAGATCAAAGTTTAACTGGTCTAACTGGTCCTTTTTGTTGTTTATGAACAGCTGCAATGATGTCTGCAATTTATGAAGAACACAAAGATGAAGATGGATTCCTTTACATGACATACAGCGGAGAGAACACTTTTGGATCTTTTATCGCTGCTTGAATAAGTTTCCATCTTTCGATGACTTGATGTATATACATAAATCAGGAAGATAAGATGTACATTCCTTCTTCCTCCTTCTCTCTGGCTTTTGCTTTGCTTTTGATGTTTTGAATCTTTGCCTTCTGGATTTATAATCTTTAGAAACCTTTTTTTAATACCTTCTTTTGCATTTGGAGAAATTTACTCAATTACATTGCTTTTGGGGTGGTAATGAGTCACTTTCATATTAAATCGATGCTGGAAAACTTGTTCATATCGTCACAGAATCAAAAGGAGTACAAAATGAAAATTTTGGTAAAAATATAAGCACAAAAGGCAACTATTTCAACCACAACTATACAAAAGCTAAAGCTTCGGTAATCTTCATCTGTTCTAGCATTCTGGAACGAGACTGAATGGGTTTGTAACTGATCTCTTTCTCATCGTGAAGTCGACGGATTTTTGCTTGTTTTACCGAACAAGATTCAAGAATGATGTCAAAGAATCGACATCTCTCTTCTCGGATGGATACTTGATTGGTCTTGAAGAGTTCTTTGGGAACACAAGTATTGTCGGGAAGCTTCCAAGCTGCAACTCCCTTTTAGCAAACTCCTTTTGGTCACCGTCAGCTCTAAACTTAGCGACCTTCACGCCATCTCCTCCCAACTTATCCGCCAATTCATCAAACGAAGCTTCCATTGCTTGGCAAAACGGGCACCAAGGTGCATATAGCACAACGATCCAAGCTTCTTTCCGGTTCTCCAACTTCATCAAATTCTCAATCCCTTGCCTGCTCAAGTTCACAACATTCTCGCTTTTGAAAATATCAGCGACCGTGGATGTCCCATTGACACTAGCGGTTGCGTTTCCGTTGCTATTCTCCTTGATATTCCCTTTGTGAAGTCCACACTCTTTAGCCTTTGCATCTTCCCACCACCATCTCCCTTCTCTCTCGTGCTGACCAGGCAAAACAGCTCTCGTGCACGGCTCACACCCGATGGAAACATAACCAGCAGCGTGAAGCGTGTTGACAGGAACATCCATAGTCCTCAAGAAGTTCCAAACATCGTTCCCTTCGACATTCGCAACTGGATTCCACTTCACCAAACTACCAGCTCCACCATCTAATCCTTCAAACACTGGATCAACTTGAACAACAGGAATCTCTGATCTTGTTCCTGGTGATTGATCTTTCCTCTGACCAGTGATCCAAGCGCGTAAACCTTTCAACGCACGTCTCAAAGGTCTCACCTTTCTAATACGGCAACACTCTTGGTGACCATCTTCATAGAAAGAGAACAAACCCTTGTTCCTAACCAAAGCTTGAACCTCAACAGCATCAGGAAACATATACTCAATCCTAATACCGTAGTGTTTCTCCACGGTATCAAAGAGTCTATACGTTTCAGGATTCAACCTCCCTGTGTCCAAACTGAAAACCCTAAAAGGTCTTCCAGTCAAATGAGCATACTCAATGAGAGCAACATCCTCTGCTCCACTGAAAAAAAATCCAATTAACAAAATGTCAATAACTGGAAAAAAAAGTTTCATTCTTTCTATCATAATATCATATGAATAATGAATGATTCATTACCTAAAAGCAATCGCAATGTCGTTTCCGAATTTCTCAAGAGCCTTGTCCATGATCTCAAGAGGAGAAGCAGTCTCTAGCTTCTTTGCTAGCTCCTCAAAGTCTTCCACTTCCACCACATCTAGTTTCTCTGTAACCTCTGTTTTGTATTAAAGATCATTAGCATAAACTTAAATTATGTTAACCAACACAAAAATTAAACCGGGATCCCAATTGAAACCGAACTTACCAGAAGCAAACATGGATGGTGCTTGAGAAGGAACCATAGATTCCTTTGTAATTGACTGCACATTAAGAGGTTTCACGGATGATCGTTTCCCGGATAGGCTCAGAGACGCTGATGAGACATTGATTCGCTCCGATAACCGCAACGAACCGATTTGTGGAGCTGAAATTAAATTCGAATTAGTTCCGGTTTAAATTTGAGGAATAAAAACAAACCGAATATGAGATTTTTGATTCAGAAGAAAATATTACCTTTGAGCTCTGAAGAAGGGAAGCTAGAGCTTGAGATCGCAGAAGAAGATGAAGAAACGTTGATTGCTAGTGCCATTTCACAGATCAAAGAAACAAACAAAATTTTCAAAGAAAATTGTATGATCTAAGTGTTTTTTTTGTTTGTATGTTTGTTTTTTTCTTTTGAGATCCCTCTCTGTCTGAAGAATGTGGGGTTATAAAAGAAGCAGGTGAAACTAGGTTCATTGAACCTGGACACCTTTTTAATTTTAGGTGGCGGCATTTTTTTTTATTCTCGGTATCATTGCTTGCGTCACTTTGGTCGTGTGGTAGAGAAACTCGTGGTCAACATTGGCCGAACAAATCTTTTCTCTAATAACTGCCACACTTGAGATAATACCAAATGATGTTTTTAATGTTCTATTCATAGATTTTATTTTATTCTAGGAAAAAAATATTCTAGAAATCTGATTTGAGAAAATAACGAATTACGTATTTTTTGGATTCGCAACAAACTTTTAGGCTTAATCTTAAGAGATTTGTTATGATATTTACGTTTTATACAAACATAACCAACGTTAAGATCATTGAAAACGTGTTATTAACTTTATTAGCAAAAGAAAAATAAATGAATTTTGTGTGACGCTATTTTGAAGAATTTCCCACATTTAATTAAACATCTATTTGCAACTAACCTTTAGGATAATCGTATAAAATTAATTGTTTTTTTGGTACTTTTTTCTTTGTGGGTCAACGATGTTTCTTGTTCTATTAACTTTGGCTAAAATCGAGATTGTATATACAGATGAGCTAGAAGCCTAGAAGTATGAAAGTGACTTAGTGAGGCTTTATCTTTATTCATGAAATTTTTACATAAATTCCCCAGAAAATGTGTATGTTTCTTAAATCAGCTCTCAATAGATTATGATCTTATATCTTTTTGCTACATTGCAATTTTATCACTAACCAGAGTTTTTCTTAACTCATACAGTAACACAACACAACTTCTTTGTCTAGTATTGATTTCTCCTAGAAATTACAGATGTATTAATTCATAAACCAATTTTTTACAGTCAAGATTAGTCTGAGCTATTTATCCAACAAATTCAATCGTAACCTCAACAACCTTTGGTTTCAGTAAAAAAAACAAGACATAATGCAAAGAAAAAACATCACAAAAGCATTTCACTAGAGATCTCAGAGATCCAATTCCACCATCTATGGAACATTATCATACGATCAAAGACCGGATTATTACTACTCAAATCAGATTCTTTTGTTTCACAGCCAAAGATTAACAAAATCTCACCAAAATCACTTGTCTTCTTTAGCTTTCTCTTCTTCCTTCATCTTCTTATCCCACCTTCTCTTCTTGTAATCAAGAAGCATCTGAGGCATCTTCAACATAAGCTTCGCCGTGTTCTCTCTTTTCTCAGCAGAGATTCTATCACACTTATGACCTTTCCTCTTGGTCCTCATCGCTTTCCTCTCTGGATCATAAGGCCAATCCTCTCCGGCAGTCAAGACTTCTTTCCTCAGCATCGCCCTCCTGCGTGCGCTTATCCCTAAAGGCTTCCACGCTCCCATCTCCCAGTAACCCCAAACTCCTTTGGTCAGCTCGGTTCTGTACTTGTCCAGCTTTGCTCTCCATGGATGCTGAAACCCCGTCACAGTCTTTGCCACGGCTTCCGCAGCTTTCCCAGCCATAACTACTGAAATGTTTGCAAAAGTGAATCAATAACAAAGACATCACACAGCAACAACAGGTGTAGTTGTAATCCAATTAGTACAAACTTATCTTGAAACAAGTATCTCTGTATTACCTTCTGAAACTTAGTTAAGAAAAGCTCTAAACTTTTACATTTTTCTTGTAAACTAAAAGCAAATGAGACCAATTTGAAGTAAAGAACAAAACTTTGAAGACATGGAGAGATGTGTTTGTGTAATGACAGAACATAACAGAGAGTTTACTAACAAACTAACCGTAGATTGGTTGAAATGTTGTTAACTGAACAGAGACGACGAAACTAGGGATTTTGATAAACATTTCAACGATTACGTAAACATCAGAATCAGTTTTGATTCTCAATCTAAAGAATCTAAAAAATCAAATCTGAAATGGAACGAAGTAGAGTCAGCTCATTCTCTTTCAGTTAAATTTCTTAAGTAAAGCGATCTACTTTGAGATGGAGACGAGCTTTCGAAGAAGGGAATGAGAGAGAAAACTTACAATGAAGAGGGAACCACGCGAGGAAGATCGGAGAAGCTTTTCAATCGAGAGAGTGTGAGAACGCGGCGCAGATGGAGAACACAGACAAGGGTTTAGCGTTGGGCTTCGTCGGCCCTTTTCCTTCTTCTTGTTTGTTTTCATTTTCCCCAAATTTTTTTATTTAGTTAATTCGTATTTAATAATTTTTATTATTATTTAGCATAACTATTTCTTAGAAATAGTGGAATTGTAAAGTAATATTTTCGGATCGAGAATGATAACATACTAGATCGGTAATTTTATTCTTCAGTTAAATTAAAAGATCTCACTAGTATAGGACTAATAAGCCAATGGAAAATATAGTAAAGATCTGTCGATTACATGTTCATCCGTATAGACTCATTTCATCCATAAACGATCGTGGAAATTGTTTACCAACTTAATTGGTAATGTGCTTCACCTACCTAAGTATTCTAGTGCATGTACACAGTCCACTAAACTATCATCACATGTTTATTTTGCTTTTGAAACAACCAAGCAATCGTATCGAATTCTCAGAATCAATCCAAATGGTCATTGATCCATCCTTATACTCGATCTGATGTACCAAAACTTATACAGGTGTATCTGAATTTTGAGAGATTGCTCCGAATAATCATGAAGTTTAAAAACAATGTTAAATTTTAGATGGCCAATATGGATCAAACCCAAATGACGAGAAGTTATTAACACTTTTTTTATTATTAAACCATTAACACATTGGTTTAGATATACGATATTTTGAATAAAGAATTTAATTTAGTAAAATACGGAAAATGATTAGTTATGATTATGTGTAAAAAAGTAATAGAAATAAATATTAATAATTGTGTTTATGGATTTCCAATCAGATATTTTTGGTGTAAGTACTTTTTCTAGTTCAGATTATGTTATACTATATATACTTTATTTATATTTCTAAAATATTTCAGATTTTCTGTGGATCTTAGAGATTTTACCCAAATTCTATAGCTATAAATCTTTGCCATATATAAATATTTTTATATTTTTAATACAAAATATCATTAATTATCTATTTAAACTCAGTTCAATTAATAAAAAAATAAATTACAGAATACAAATAATTATAAAAAATATAAAATTAATAAATTTTGCATTGAAAATTAAAAATGACAACTAATTTGAGAAAAACTCTAACAAAACAAATAATACGAAATGAAAAGAGTAATATATTTAATAAAATACAAGATAAAAAGTTTAAAATAATTAGCTAATAACAAAACTTTAAATTGTTTGTCAAGTTTGGAAATTTATTAGTAACTGAAGTCATTATCTAAAAATCTTATTAACTTGAGTAATTTTTTTAAAAAAAGCTCGAATAAAAAATAAATTAAATTCAAGATGAATAAGTCGATTTTTTAAAAAAATTTCAAAGTTAAATACTCAACAAAAATAATTTGTATACTCTATCAATTAAGTAAAAGTTTCATGTAAAAGTTTCATATTGTACTTGAAGAATTAGAAATAACTTTTTCAAATTTGCATAATTGAATGCTTAATTATCAAATATACCAATATATTGATATGTCGATTAAGAAATCTAAAAATAGTCACTCAGAACTTATTAATGAATTGCTTTCATATCAGTGCATTAGAAAGTTCAATATTTCCTCATTTTTGTTTATTAACTTGACCAGATATTAGAAATTAGAGGATACATGATTTTCTTCTATATTTCTGTTGTTTTCTTCACCTATATTTCATATGAGTGACCATAGTTCTATCCTTAAGATCAATTGAAAAAACTCTGTAGAATCAGTGAACTCAAAGTCATCATAAATTGTATCACCATAGAAAACACAACATTTGATACAAGTATATATGTAATTCAACATATTCTAAGCTGCATCAACAAAAGGTTGCTCTTGTTTGGCCAAGATGTGTCAATCTAACTCTTGCATTCACAGAAAATGATATATGCTAGGTGCCAAAGTTGTACACCATGCAATGTTTTAATAATTATTTTCTTTTTAGTAAATGTATGATCTTGAAAAATGAATTGGTTTCTGGTAGTTCACATATTCTAACATAAGCCATATATGAATCTTGTAAAATGGTAAATTAGCAAATTTACTTACTCAGTAAAGAATATAAATAGAGAAAGAAGGTGATTAAAAATACTGATCTTTATGGGTGCTAAATCCCAATTTTTTTGGTATTTTGTGTACTTGGACTACCGAACCAAATAAGATATTAGTAGGCCTTGTGGTCACAATAAATTGTTACCCGATCCATTATTAGATTGTCAATTGGCCAGCTCTAAATGAAAAGTTTTGTTCATTCGAATAAATAGACTCACTGGCAAGACCGAATTACCTCTTGAATCATAGTAATGTCAATTGGCCAGCTCTAAATGAAAAGTTTTGTTCATTCGAATAAATAGACTCACTGGCAAGACCGAATTACCTCTTGAATCATAGTAATGTCAATTGGCCAGCTCTAAATGAAAAGTTTTGTTCATTCGAATAAATAGACTCACTGGCAAGACCGAATTACCTCTTGAATCATAGTAAATGTATACATGCTTTTTCTTCTTCTTAAGAGTGAACTTCTAAAGAGTCTTTATTCTTCATATTAAAATATATTTTTTGCTTTTTTTGTATTACATTATATAAAGAGACATGAATAAAAATAAAAATTTAAGCCAACCAAAATCTTCTTATGAATCCGGTTAGGAATTAGGAAATGAACCAAAATCACAGTTACTAAATAATAGAATCGACCTAAATAATCCAAGGATGCATAGTCCCTCAGTCGCAATAAACGTGCAAAACTATGTATTTCGAATCTCCTCATTACTCAAGGCTTTAGATGTTTATCCTTGGATTAGTTGGGTTTAATCAGAACATCGTTGCCAATTAAAAAAAACCCCAAATTTCATAGTTAATAACTACACAGTTTACAACTAAGTTAAAAAACCTATATCAGTAAAAAAAAAAAAAAAAAATTCAAAAGGACTCCCTTCTACCGAAATTAGTTGAACTCACTAATGACATAACCGGACTTTTTGGTCGAATGAACCTGTGTTTACATAACATGACAACATTTACATTCACACTTACTATTTCTAATGATAGAAATTATCTGTCTTTTTCTTCAATCTTTTCTCATGACTCATGATGCAGAATGGTACGTACTCGACCACGTGAATTTTTTCTTATATAATTTCTTCAGGTTTTGGATGTTTATTGAAACTTCAGCAGGTGTGTACAGCTGCCCTATAAGATTAAGTACGTATATAACATTAAATGAGATTCAAAATTGCTTATAGTTTATTAAACATATCTTTAATAAGTAACAGAGAGACCGTGGCGTGATAGTTAGCGGTGCATGGCGGTATGTATATAAATATTCATTCAATCGCCAAATAGGCATGGACGGATGGACCTTCCCCTAGCCACGTAAACGACAATTGTAGTGTTCCTTTCCAAATGGTTGTATAAATCTGACTATGTTGTCATGCTTGCTTAAGTCCATATATCAAATCCATTCTTGCTTAAGTAGGACATCATTGTGTATTTTTTTAAAAAAAATTAAAGAATTTTCTGTTTATTATACTAAAGTCTTGAATGATGAAAGCCGACGGGGGAAAAAAAAATACTCGATACCTTAATCATTCATTGGTTACGTCTATTGGATTTTTCATTTTTCCTTTAAAAAACATTGATGTCAATAACAGTAAAAAAATGAACGACAACTAATATGGCACGAATCTCGTTTGATATTATACTTTCTTTGGCGAAATGATCATCGCATCTATTACCTTCTAGTTTTGTAAATGCAAATTATAGCTACTGAAACTCTTGTTTCCACCGACTAATAGTATCTAAGTACGATCTTAGCCGTAAATTTTGTGGCATTTGATGTTAGACTTGGATAATGAAAGACAATCCCCCTAAAAAAAGCCCTCTGGTAACCCTGCGCACCAAATCGATTGCTTTCACATTATGCTACTTCTGAATTTACATGTTTTGATGTGGGGATTAGTTTACATTGCTCAAACAATCCATTTTCATTACGCAGAATCCATTCCAAACCCATATTATCAATGTAAACTAATCGATTGCTTTCACATTATGCTACTTCTGAATTTAGATTTTTTTGATTTGGGGATTAGTTTACATTGCTCAAACAATCCATTTTCATTACGCAGAATCCATTCCAAACCCATATTATCAAGTTGATCAGTAAAGGATGCATCAAAATTGCATTTTACCCAACTTTTAGGAGGTTTTTATATTATGTTGTTCCCCTAGTTCCTGAAATGCCATTATCATGATGTCCTTCTTGCACGAGATGTAGCCATTCTAGAGTATCATCTCTTGCCCCCTCCATAGTTTCTTCAACCCGTAAATCTCGCTTGTTAAAATTAAGATTATTCTTTGCTTTTCAAATCCGTCACAGAATCCAGAGAGGATAATGTATATGAAATCCCTCTAATTGGTCATTTTGGTAGACATCCAAAAGACATTTAGTAGTCTCCTCAATATTGTTGGCTGGTTTCATAAAACCAAGATATGGAGATTTAGCTAACCTCCATGCGGTCTGAGCATATGCAGAGTTGAACCCACATTTGTATCTACTTCTTCCATCGCTCGTATGATTCCAGAAACATAAGTTGTTGGTATCAAAACGCTACAAATAGATACTTTCCCCACTATATATGATCAATGAAATGGGAAACAGTTGTAAACGGATTGTACATGTGATTTGTATGTGGTGATTTTGTGGGTATAGTTGGTAGCCATGGGTCTAAACCGATCATTGTAACTGAACGATTACCAATATTGACTCTTAATCCTTCTTCAACAAACCCCTTCCAACTAGTTATCTCCATCCGTATGAAGTTTGTGAATTCTCCTTAGCTGAGAGCAGAGAACTGTAGAGAAAATATCTAACTTCTACTGAACTATGTTTTTGGTACATCCGCAAAAAAAAAAAAAGATTGGCCATAAATAATTATAAGAAGTTGTTTTTCAACCTCAAAGAGCTACAATAAAAAGTAAAACCCACAATTTGATAGTTAACAATAATTACATCTACTTAACAAAACTTAATATATTATAAATTGTTCTTTTTTTTTTGGACAAAAAATTGTTAAAAGGACTTCCTTCAGCCGAAATTTTCGGAACTAGATTGTCGTAGGACATTACCATACTCTTTTTTTTGTTTGTCACTTAACATAACCATACTTTTGATCGAATCTGTCTATGATTGTAAAACATGGCCCATATACGTACACAAATACATAAATTCGTTTGTTTCCATTGAGATTATATAAAATATACCAGTTCAAATAACAGTATTGTTTTTTGTCTGTATATTTTATTCAGTCTTTGTTTATGGTGCAGAGTGGAACTCGAGCACGTGAAAGCGCAGAACTTGTTTCGTCCGCCTCATATCCACCGTACACCCTCACCTCTAATAAATCTGATCTATAATATCTACCGTCTATATTACATTGACTTCAGCTCTTACTTAAATCCAACGACCAATTATATTCATTACAAGATTTTATAAACACACGTGATTTCTACATCCAGACAGCTCACTCGCCGCGTTTCACAACAATTCGCTTGCGGACAATACGGAGCGATGGTCGATGATGTACTCTTGACCCAAAGAAGCATTAACATTTTTTTAAAAAATTAACTTAAATTTAGACGAGTGAGATCTAAAAGAGGAAAAGGCAGAGAATCTTATGACAAATCTAATATTTTTAATGGTATATAAAGTTATAAACCACTACAACTAACTTTTTTTTTTTGTTCGACGTAATTTGTAATCCAAGAAGAACAAGTTACAAAACCGAATTGGTAAATACTAAGCTTGCTGAATCCAAGAAAATGTTTGTTTTAAGACTAAAAGATGCGTTTGTTATGTTTAATAAGTTTGAAACATATTTGTATATATATATATATTTTGTTTTCTTTCTTTTTGCGGCAAAACATATTTATATATATTTTTCTCTTTTACAATGAAATTTCGTACAGTGGAAAAGTATTACAAACTGATTTAAAAGTCTCTTATTTTGAATTCGTTATCCATTTTAAGTTAATAATGCAACTCATTTGATAACATTCGAAGAGATTAAGTTACCTTTTTCTAAAATGAAAATATTTCTTTCAAGACCCAAAAAAATACATTAATTACATCGGTGCCACTGGCAATAATATTTAAGAGAGCATCTTTAATAAATTCTCCATAATCCTCTGTATATGGATCTACACCTCTTCACAGTCTCAGACTCAAATTAATAACTCAAACCCCAAAAAAAGAAACCAGAAGAAGAGAGAGAGAGAAAAAATGAGAGATTCTTGCAAAGTCTCTATAGTTCTTCTTCTAGTTCTTATCAATGGCGTATTTGGGGACAACCCTTACAGATTCTTCACCTGGAAAATAACTTATGGCGACATTTATCCCCTTGGTGTTAAACAACAGGTATTTTGACTCTTTTTTTCTTCTCCTTCACATTTCTTTTGTTTGCTTTTCCCGAGAAAATCTGGTCATAACATTTTCTCCTTCGTGATTTACGGAATGCAGGGAATATTGATAAACGGGCAGTTTCCTGGACCTCACATTGACGCAGTCACAAATGATAATATTATTATCAGTGTCTTCAATTACTTGAAAGAGCCTTTCCTCATTTCTTGGTAAGTTCTTTCACATTCTTGATTCTTCCTTCGTAAAAATGTGCTTTATGGCTTGCCGAGAGAACTGAATATTCTGGACGGAAAGGAGCAACAAAAATAAAAAAAATAGGATAAGATCTTAACTTTTGATTTACGGCATTGTTATTTTATTTTGTTGTCCCATTAAATGCAGCTGTTAGCTGTTAGACAAAGGTGTTTTGATTACATATTATCTCACACATTATCAGTACTTACATATAGACTATGTATTAAAACGGAAAATTAGGTTCGTTATTCTTTCTCAGTTATTTTAATGCTATAAAAAAACGTATAATTACGTGTAGCGTTTGTAAAAGCTTTAAAGCAAATAAAGTACTTTCAGCGACACCGGTTTAATAGTTTGTAAAAGCTTTAAAGCAAATAGAGTACTTTCAGCGACCGGTTTAATAGTATTGTTTGTTGTTAGTTAATAAAAGAGTATTTATGTTTTATATAACCACGAGAAGGTCTTCCAAAAAACTATAAAGTCTCAATTCAAAGATCAAAAACAGTGTTGGATTAAATAACTTTATATTGTCAATATGATTATGAACTTGAATCAGGAAAATGTAGCATTCTAGTAATTCAACTAAAATAGATTTGCATAGAAATACGAAATTATTTTCTTGTCTTCTTTAAATTGGGAATGTCAATTTCTTTTTCTTTTGTGAGCCTTAAAAGCTCACCCGACATGATTGGCTGTCAAAGACAGAAATATAAAATATAGATTTCATATTTTATAAATAAAGATGCCATCAGAAAATTAAAATATTCCACTTGGTCCATACAACTAGTCACATGCGATGCCACATTTGACACATATGAGGTTTAAGTGTCAGTGACTCAGTGGGAAACAATAGAAGCGCATTATAATTACTTTTAAATCCCGGATCTTTTAAAATATCCAAATTGTAACCCCTAAACTCTTAATTTGTTTTATAACGTAACCTAATCTTCGAAGATTGTTTCTTCTTAGGAACGGTGTCCAACAAAGGAAGAATTCATGGCAAGATGGAGTCATAGGGACAACATGTCCGATTCCACCTGGCAAAAACTTCACTTATATAATCCAAGTCAAAGATCAAATCGGTAGCTTCTACTATTTTCCTTCCCTTGCCTTCCACAAAGCCGCTGGTGCATTCGGAGCCATCCGTGTCTGGAGCCGTCCTCGCATCCCCGTCCCATTCCCTTCTCCTGACGGAGACTTCTGGCTTCTTGCCGGAGATTGGTACAAAACCAATCACTATGTAAGTACACTCCGTAATTACCCTTATCTATTGACTTGTGTAGCAAGAAAAAGAGTGGATCATTTCGGTTAGTATGGCTTTGGGTATTTAGCTAAAAACTCATTGCGTCCGTTGAATTAGATTTTGAGACGTCTATTGGAAGCCGGAAGGAATCTACCGCTCCCTGATGGAGTTCTTATCAATGGCCGTGGCTGGGGAGGCAATACCTTCACGGTACAACCTGGTAAGACCTACAGATTCAGAATATCAAACGTTGGGGTCGCTACTACATTAAACTTCAGGATTCAAGGCCACACGATGAAGCTCGTTGAAGTCGAAGGCTCCCACACTATTCAAAACGTCTACACTTCACTTGACGTTCATTTAGGACAGTCTTACTCTGTTCTTGTCACCGCTAATAAAGCGCCTCAAGACTATTACATTGTCGTCTCCTCAAGGTTCACGCGGAAAGTCCTCACGACGACTTCGATTCTCCATTACAGTAACTCGAGAAGAGGCGTCTCTGGTCCTCCTCCATCTGGACCCACTTTGGACATTGCCTCTTCGGTCTTCCAAGCTCGAACTATCAAGTAAAAAAGATGTTTCTTGGTGTATAAGTAACTCTTATAAATATGGGATTTATTTTGTTTTCTGATGTTGTGTATTGATGTGATAAATAGGAGGAATCTAACTGCGAGTGGCCCTAGACCAAACCCTCAAGGCTCGTATCATTACGGTTTAATCAAACCAGGCCGTACGATTATACTCGCCAACTCGGCTCCTTGGATCAACGGCAAGCAAAGGTACGCCGTGAACGGTGCTTCTTTTGTTGCGCCTGATACGCCATTGAAGCTCGCAGATTACTTCAAAATCCCTGGTGTTTTTAACCTCGGAAGCATCCCAACAAGTCCCTCTGGTGGAAACGGAGGTTACCTTCAAACCTCTGTTATGGCCGCTAACTTCAGAGAGTTCATCGAGATTGTTTTCCAAAACTGGGAAAATTCAGTCCAGTCTTGGCACATCTCCGGTTACTCTTTCTTCGTCGTCGGGTAAGAAGACAATTCTGCCAACTTGTTTTTACCTTTCTAATCTTTGATTTTCTAATAATTAGGAATTGAAATAGACAACCCAAATTTATAATTCAGTTTCACCATTTTCTTCTCTTTTAGGTTTTTGGTTTATCGGTATTTTAAAAACGGAAACAAAACCATTTTCAATTTAATTTTGTTGGTACGGTTTGTATTCGATTTGGTTTAGAAAAAATATACATTACTTTCAACTTAATATTAAAATCTGTATTATAATTACATCTATTTTCTAGATATAGCTAACTTTTTAAAGATAAGTTTTGGTTAATTCGGTCATAATAATATCAATTTTGGTTCGCTCTTGGTTTTGGTTTTATAATAGTAAACCAATTAGGTCATGAACAGATTTAGCTTAAGCATTGTGGTTTGATTTGTAAATTTAGGAAGTGTAGAACCATTAAACTTGAATTATGTTTGATGTATTTCATATCTTCTCGGATAATAGAATGGAAGGAGGCCAATGGACACCAGGAAGTCGATCAAAGTACAACCTTAGGGATGCGGTTTCACGATCCACCGTTCAGGTTTATCCGAGGGCATGGACAGCGATCTACATAGCTTTAGATAATGTTGGGATGTGGAACATAAGGTCGGAGAACTGGGCAAGACAGTACTTAGGGCAACAATTCTATCTCCGAGTTTACACGTCCTCTACTTCGTACCGGGACGAGTATCCGCCACCGAAGAACGCTCTTATGTGCGGAAGAGCTAGAGGCCGCCACACTAGGCCGTTCTAGAATGGATATATCGGATCCAAGAGCTCAACGTTTTCCTTCTTTTTTTTTAGATTGAATGATCTGAAATGTTTAGTATTGTCACGAGAGGGTGGCAACAAAATGTGAGTTTCATGGATTTGTTCACTACGGCAAGAGAATTACGAAAAAGATTGGAGCTTGACTTGAGCTCTAAATTTAATTTGAATGACGAATCAAATGTAACGGTCTTGTTTTAATTTTTTTTTTTTTAAAACATTTTCATTACGTGACCGCAAGACTATTACTAGTCATATCATATGTTGTGTCATTCCACAAGAACAACCGATTTAAAACTTATGTTTGGGGAAAAATTAGAAACCATATTTTAAGATTTCCCGAATTGAAACGATTTGGGAAACTTAGGAACCACAAAAGAGATTGCTTTAATTCGCATCACGAGACGAACCTTAATTCAGTGCATCAAGACTATCTAAGTCAAGACTTAACTTAAAAAACCAGAAGGCAATACGTTCCACAAACGCTAACTAAAACTCAATTCTCATCCAATCCCACGAGAGACGTAGAAAGCAATTACATGAGCAACGTTCAAAGAAAAGTACTTCCAATACATCTCTACATATAAACATAGCAACACATTGTGCCTCATCATAATGCAATGCATAAAGACTCAAACTTGACATCCAGAAACCACTCTAAGATCATCAAAGCCTCCAACTTTTTCTCAACCCAGATGTTTAAATGAATCCAACCATCGAAAACCAAACGCAAACACTCAAATTCAACCAAAAACCAAACCGAAATGAAACAACAACAAAAGCCATCTTACTCTGTGCCTTTCTGTCTCAGAATCCTAAACTGCTCAGGAGAAAGAATCGCACGCCACTGTTTTTTGTTGTTTGCGGGAAACAGTACGTATGTGATTCGTGGTATAACTAATCAACAATTAACTTGGTGGTCCAAGATATAAATTTATAATTAAAAAGTTGTTTTACCAATTTTTGTTAATTTTTTTTAATATTGTAGAATCATTTAACTAGCATACTTATTGTAAAACACAAATAGAAAATTTTGGTAACAGCTTGAATTCAACATTGCATTTAAATTTACCCAAAACGTTCAATCAATAAGTTATTCAAACAAAAGTGGGTAGATAAGTTATTATTAGACTTGGAGGACAGTTTCTGATCGGGCCTCTCTTGCCTTCGTTGAGGAATGGCTATTTTTCGGGCTGCCGGATGAAACAACTTCTTATCCGCTAAGTAAACGTCTCTGCAGTCTACCTTTTTACCATGGGATCAAGTTTTATAGATTTAGCAACTGATTAGTTCATTTGTAATACCTGAAATTTTTCATTTTCAATGAATATTTACATTTTAGCAAAAAAAAAAGTGGGTAGATACCACATTTACATAAATTTAACAATAGTGGGTAGACACCACAACTAGCCATTAACGAATGCGCAAACAAGTTTTTTTTAATTAGCCAACTGAGTAAATTAAAGACATATATATTAATTAATTCGTTAGAGTGTAGCTAGAAATGATTGTTTCATTTTTTGACTGATTACTTGGACAAACCTAGTTATTGTTAACATATGAAAATGCATAATTTTTTTTTTCTCGAGATTAAAAGCCAGTGCAGATCATCTACCCACAAAAAAAAAAGAAAAAGAATCTCGATCTTTATTATTTGGAAAGATGAGTTGAATATGGTTCTAATAAAACATGCAACAAATCTATGATTCATTAAGTCTGAATATTACTATGAAATTATAGAAAGATGAGTTGGGTACGTTTCTAATTTAATGAATTTCAGAAATAATGAAAAGTAGGTGGACGTGTTTTCATCAAAATTATAAACTTTACTATTAGCAGATGTCTTATGTACAAAGTACAATGTTTTCAAAATATATTATTAGATAAAAATAATTGTAATCAGATATATACAAAATGCTTTTCTTCTTCGTTAAGATTGAGGCTGTATTGTTATTTAATATAGACTTTCTCTGAAAAAATTGAAACAAGCAAAGCTAATATTTTCTAAGATTTGGACGTTAAGGTTTCGTCAGATGGCTTCCCTGCCGCTAGCCTTAGCCCAATCCCCTCCTCGGAAGTCTCCTGCTGTCTCAGTGGATCCGAGAAATCCTCATTACTGGTCTAACCTTCCTGTAGATCTCATGCAATTGGTGTTTGAGCGCCTTGGCTTTACCGATTTCGAAAGAGCTAAATCGGTTTGTTCATCTTGGCTGTTCGGTTCGAGACAATCTAAGCCGAACAATAAGATCCCTTGGGTGATTCTATTCCCCTACGAAAAGGATTACTGTCTGTTGTTCAATCCCGAAGATAAAGAAAAGCTCTACAAAACTCAACCTCTCGGCGATGACTTTGCAAACATATTAAAGTGTTTGGCTACTTGCGGAAGCTGGCTTTTGATGATGCCTCTATATCAATGTAAGGCCCCTCTTTATATTTTAAATCTTTTAACCCGCGAGAGGATCAATCTACCTACAACGTCTGAACCCTACAATCCGATACTATGGATAGACGAGAAAACCAAAGATTACATAGTTATAGGAATGCCTGATAGAGAAACTCTAGTTTATTTTAAAAAAGGAGATAACTCGTGGAGACAAATCCCAACTGCCCAATTGTTGTCATTGTCATCTGAGGATAACCGGGTTTTTTTTCAAAACATGGTATACAATGATCACAAGCTTTATTGTTTGACCCTTAATCATATCCATATTTTAGATTTTTCTGGTGAATTTCCACTGCAAGTTTCCAGAGTTAATGTAGGGGGATGTGTGAAACCATTTAAATTTCAGAGGATGAGATTGCCTGATATTGCATGCGACGTCCTAAAGGAACGCAGGAGGAATAATTTGGTAGTCACTCTAGGAGGAGATGTCTTGATTGTTAGGAGCAAAAGTCCTTTAATGTCCGAAACATGGAACTTTAGAATTTTCAAGATGGATTCATCCAAGGGGAACATTAACTGGGAGGAAATTTTTTCTTTGGGAGATGAGGCGATTCTTTTAGATTTGGGTATCACAGTGCTCGTTAAGGATGTGGAAGGAGTCACTAGTAACTCCATTTACTTCACTGGCGATGACAGAGATTATTGTGGTGACACTGAAATTTTCGTATTTAATCTTGATACAAAGATGATTGAAGAATTACCAGAATTTGTTTCTTCATCTGTTTCATTCTCTGAAGCTCGTTGGTTTTTACCAAATTTCAGGAATTATTGATCTTATTCATATGATTTTCTCTTCATAGTTATTGTTTTTTTTTCTTTTTTTTTTTGAATGTAATCTTTTGATGATATTTTACTGGCTTTTAAATTTAATTACTGCTCTTTCTATATTTTGTTATCAATACTTTAAAATACTAACACTTTTTTTATGCTGATTAAAAATTTATACCGCTAATATCTAGCAATGACAGAATGAACCGGACCTATCTATGCCTGTCTTCTTTCATTGGTGATTTCGTTCTTTTTTTATGAAAGTGATTTCATCCAGTTTTTTAATAAAAGTGATTTCATTCTTTTGCTCACATACGATCAAAATTTATTCCGCTGGTTGAGATTTCATTCTTTTTTTCTTACTCTAATTTTTTTTTAATTATTGTTCTTAATGAAAGTGATTTCATTCTTTTGCTAATATGTATAACGTACAACAACAAAAAGTAGAGTAGAAAAACCATATGATACTACAATATAAACTGTTGTAATTTATTCCTGTGGAACCAGATCCAAACTTAACACTTTTTCACTTTAACGAGCCGGACCAAAAAAAAAAGTGTCAAATTTGTCACACGTACAAGCGCACAAAAACTATCATTTTATCTACATTCAAATACTAATTAAATTGCACCTTTGTAATTAAGTCAGTATGTTTGACTCTACATGTCAAAGTCAAAGAAGCATGGAATAATCTATCATTTTATCTACATTCAAAACAAACAAATGGATATATGTGTTTAGTGTCTATTGCCTAATTAAAAGAGCTCGATCCTTCAATATGGACAAAATTTCTCCCGAGTTTTTTCTGTTCTCTGCTTCGTTTTCGCTTACTGTCGTATTGATCGTTTCTTTGAAAAGAGATAATAATCCGGTAGAGTTTTTATACATCTAAAAGACTAAAACGCGTTCACTACAGCAGACAAAGAAGCACCTGTCGTTCCTACTACTTCAGCAAAATCCATACCACGGTTTAGAAAACTAGAGTCAAAGCAGCAATTCCGGTTGACCTCCGTCCAGAGATTGCCAGAACCCGGTTAATTTCAACGCCAAGTTACCTAATTTATCGTACTCCGCATCTCTCGTAGTCTGGTGTTCAGAGCCGTGCTCAAGGCATGTCAAAAAAGACATCAGTCTTAGGCCCCTCTCTTATATTCTAAATTTCGGGGCCCCAGTTTTTCTTTTACTTAGTTTAGTTAATTGAACAAAATCTATTTACCTTCATTATTAAATTAATTCGTTACAATAATATGTTCATTTCTTTCTTGTCTTATGTATTATATACATATTCAATATCTTAATTTTCTTATCATTTGAATTTTTTTATGCTTTTTTATTGTTCTTTGTCCATATTTCATCAAATATTTTTTTTTTAAACTCATTTGATATAAATTATATTTGTGTTTACTATATAAATTAATAACTATACAGTTTTGTTTATCATATTTATGTTAAAATGACATGATATGCACACAATATTATGTATAGTTTTTCAATATTGAATTTTTCTTATTTTATGTTTGATATCATTTTATATAATATATATTATATTTTTACTGTTATATAAATTCAATTTTTGGTTTAATTTTTTGTTTGTTAAAAAACTTATAAAAATCATATTTTATATAATAAAATATTTAAATCTAAATAAATTAAATTATTTTTAAATATTGCCTTAATCCCCTAAAACTCTTGGCACGGCACTGCTGGTGTTTATAACCTAAACCATTTCTCTCGTCTCCATCTCTAGCTTCTTGTTCCACCCTTGACCACTGTTGTCGAGCGGGTTTAGGTTTTAGTTTCGGGCTACCAAGTCTCTAGCTTAATTCTTGAGGGAACTTTTTGAGCATTGTGCCGATTGGAGGAAGTAGGTAATTAAGAAAATAAACTTTAAAGAGAATTTTAAAGTTCGAACACAGTAGTTGATCTTACATGAAGAACAGAGGAAGAAAAAAAAAACATGTTCTCAAGACCCTTCTTGTTCACGAACAAAAGCAAAACAAAAAAAATACGAATAATTACACATTCAAAGCTCAAAACAAAGTACCAAAAAAAAAATCGAACTTCAAAACAAAGACTCTTATTGCCTATATATTGTCACCGTTGCTAGTGGCCAGATTGGAATTATTGCTGTTATTATTCTGATGACTGGAACCGTTGATAATGGACGTAATTGCTGCCGCTAGAGCCGCCGCAAAGTTTGGATCGGACGCAATCGCTGCACTGGCGGCACTAACGCTCTCCGCCATCGAAGAAGTGGTCGCCATCTGCAGCGGCTGAACCGGTAACTGTAAACCGGAAAATTTGGACTGTTGTTGGTTATAATACAAAGCTTGATTGACCACTTGAGGCAAAACCGCCGGGTTGAAACCGGGCCGTTGGGCGAACTGCATCAACGGGTTAGTACTGGTCATGTTCGGGCTGTTACCGTTGGATGAATTAGTGAGGTCTAATGTGATGGTTGGGAACGGTGCAGAAGCTGAGATTGTGGCCATGCTTGAGGAGCAAGGCAAGATGGCTCGAGCTAGGAGATTTGTTGGGTTCATTAAACCATCTTGGCTCGACATTGAGCCCGAGAGGAGCATGCTTGCGGCTGCGGTGGTTGTTGAGGCCATGGCCATTGCCGCTGGTGGAAGCGGATGGTTGTGGTTTCCTTCGTAGGTGGTTATGAGAATAGATCTGTCTTCTGCACAACGTTGCACCTGTTAAAACATCATTGGTTAAGGGTTCGTTTGTTTCAAACACAACGTACATATATATATGTTATGTTTTTTATGTTTATTTCCGACTTTCAATGTGAGAGAGCAAGCGTACTTGCTTACGAACAGGGCATCCACCGGCCATCGTGCAGCGATAATAAGCTCGTGGACATGGATTTCCTTTTGCCATTTTTTGTCCGTACTTTCTCCATTGACAACCATCGGTTATCTATATACAATAACATTATTACGTTATTATTAATATTTTCTTTAACCTTACAGTTACACCTAGCTACTATATTAGAAAGAGTTAGGATTACCATAGTTGCTTCAGATCGGGCGCGAACTGAGACACGGGCTTTTCGCATGGTGGCTTCTGCAGCCGACTGATCAATAAGGTTTCCGTTTCCGTTGTTGCCGGAGGTTTGGTTGTGTTTGGGGACTTTATTAGGGTTACCCCAGGCGTTAGACTCGGATTCTGGGCTTTCTTCTCTCCCAAGTAACCTCTTTCCACTCTCTCGTGGATTTGAACTCTCCAGAAGCGAAGGAGGAGAACCCGAACGCACCACTGTCCTCTCTTCAGATGACACTTCAGCATCATGCTCGGCCGCACCAGAAGACGGCCCTAGGTCCATGAACTGCCTTGGCACCATGGCTTGCACTTCCTGCCGTTTCCTTCCTTCTCCGTTTCCCTCCGTAGCCTACGTTAGAGAAATCTAAAAACTTATGCATGTGCTACATATTGTTTATGCATTTCTTATAACAATTAATTATCTGAGAAATTATACTTTTTAATATAAAATGAAATTATTGTAGCTCATTTGAGTTTTGTGTTTGGGGGCTTGTGGTACAGGTATACAAAAAATAACAATTGTAGAAAATCGTTTTAGTATTTAGCTAGCTTCATGTGCCGGACGTTATTTACGATTAATTCTATTCTCGAATTTACAGCCGTCAAAACGACCAAATGTAAAGAGTTGGTGAGGATAAAATTTGACATCAACGAGTAAGAAAACCCATTGATCGACTATACAAACATTTGGGTTTTCCATACATATAATTTACTTGTTAGTTGTTATTGACACGATTTAGCGGATAACTAGATTGACGAGATATATTTTAGAGAGAAATGATTGAGGTTAATCAAGTAAAACTGAAAAAGCCTAAAAGGAAAATGTAAAATTACCAACAGATGATCTTGGGAGGAGTTACGTTGCTCTTGTTGCCTCATGACGGCAACAAGTTGCATTTGTAAGGCATTGAAGTTGTTGGTCGCTTGGCTCAACATTTCCCTTAGCCTTTGGTTCTCTATTTTCATCTTCTTCAGCTCCTCTTGCAGTTGTGCGTTCTTCATTTCATTTATTTCAACACAACATATACATATTAAAACAAAAAATAATTTCCCCAGAAACAAAGAATACGTAATCGAAAAAATGCACTTAGAGAAAAAATTATATAATCCTCGTTTAAAATGTTTACTTTTATTGCTCTTTAACCAAACACCATATACAAAATCAAATTAAAATCTTTAATTCAGTGGAGTTAAATGCTAAAGAAGACATTTAATAATAATAGGATAGGATTGTCTTGTTTGTGGATTAATTAGCTGTAAACTAGTTAGGAAATGAAAACAAAAATATGATCAACTTGTAAATAATTACCTCAAATTTTGCACGTTTATCTTCCATATCCATTGACAGTCCATCATCCACCGTTGATTCATCGCTCCCCGTATTCGCCGTCAGAAGATTCAGCCCGATCTATGTATAATATATTCACACCATAAATTAATTCATACTGACCTGCCTATGTAAATAATAAAATTAACTCTGTAAAAAAAAATGTTACTAGTGTTATGAACATTCATATCTCACCAACCCAAGAAACAAAACTTCAACAAAAATATAAGGAAATAAATAAACCTTTTCATATAGATAAACCAAATTTATAGAGAAAACCCATTATACTTACATTTACATCTCTAGAACGATCGTTGTCTTCAACTCGTGGACTCTCCATTTTGATGTGAACCTTACTGGCTTCGTCGTCTTCGTCGTCGTTGATGTTCTCACGTGAAACCCTATCTCTCTTCTCTGAGAAGAAGTCAACCTCACCAACCACCACACGACCCTCATCCAACGGTGTGATCTGATCGTGACGGGTTTCGTCACGTGAACCGCCTAGACTCACCGGAAACCGGAACATCTAAGTCTGTGTGATACTAATTAGTATTATACTTTGATTTAAGTTGTTCTTGAACGGATTCTCCGAAACCCTAGGAAGAAAATTGGATAGGAAGTTTGCTTGATATGGTAAAAGCTACTTGTGGATAATCAATCCAGTCTGATGGATCCGTACAGTGTCGTAGTACCCTTCTAGTGCTTCTCCATATATAGGAAGATCAAGAAGATAAAAGAGCAAAGAAAGAGATTATAGAGAGAGAGAGAGATGGATAGTTGGATTATGTGGCTATGATCGATGAGAGAGTCTCTTACCGGTCCAGATGCTTCGCCTACAAAAAGGGCTTTGACGTCGACTCAGATATCTCTCCAAATATTTCTAATATTTTTCTAATTTTAAGTATATATGTATATATATACTATATGAATGGATGTATGGATGTATGCGTGTGAATTGTGTATATTGAAATTTTTTTGTGTAAAATGGTATTAGATTCTTTTAGGAAGTTTCGTGGAGATTTTTTGTTTTGCTAAAAAGCGTCAGAGTCTGCGTCATCTGTCTGCCACCTGACACTCTAAGACAGACGTGGGTCCTATACTTTAACCAGACAGCATTGATCAGAAATGTCCAACTAATAGACCTCACAGTTTACACGTTTACTTATTTATTTTCTTCTTCTTTTTTCTGATCTGATAAATGGTGTGAACTACGGGTTGTTTCGACTATTAGCTGCATAAGAACCAAAAGACTGCGTCTTGTTTTCGTTCTGTATATTTCAACTCCATGCTCTTTGTCTTTAATTGATAAAAATATAGTTTGGCTATATTAGTACGGAACTCTCAGACGTGTTCGATCCGTGGTTTAGATAAATCAAATCTACTAATTTAAGATATCTCAATAATTTCAAGCTTTTGTTCTTAAAAAAAAATATCTGTATTTATTTTAGATTTTTTGATACTAAATATGAAATTTTTTAAAATCTTATTGAACATGTCAATATATACCCAAAGAAATCGAATGCGGCGAAAAGTAGGCGATTTGTAGAAAACGCTATTTTTATCAAATTAGAAATCAGTTATGATTGAATTAAAAGCTGGTTTGTTTTTTTCCTCATTTAATTTTAAGAAACATTTTGACTATTTCAAATAATAAAAAGAATAAAAAAAATATTCGACACAATGATATAAAAAGAAGAAAAAAAAATACCCAATGATATAAAGAGAAGAAAAAAAATACCACTAGCGACTACATCGGCACCTTCCACGTGATTGAAAAAAAAATTGCTTTATGACAAACTAATATTCTTATAATCTTCTATTTTACCGGCATTTCTTACAAACAATTTATTATTTATATTTTAATTTTTTTTGAGACTCGAATAGTCGGTACACTGTATTACTAAAATTTACGAACGTTATGTGTGGTCAAGGAAGGAGTTTAGAGGATATATACTGTAAAAGTTTAAACCCACGTCGAGTAACGAATTAGAAGCTTCACTAATTAATCAACTTAATTTGACGAGCTCGTAATAAAGATTGTAGAATTGTTGTTACTGAAATCTGTGGATGGGGAAAATTTAATTTACGACAAACTTAGAAATCATTTTCAGTTTACCTCATTAATTATTCATCATTATTAGCTTTTTGACATTGTTTTCAAATTTGACTCGAACAACAAATCAAACTAATTATTAATTACCAATTCGACAGAAGATCAATAAATTAAGAATAAATTCATCCTTTCACTTGATTTGTCGAAAAAGGAATGCTACCCTTCCAAGGATTTTTCTCCGTAACTATTTAACACGTAAATTTATGTACATACAAAGAGAGCCAAATTAACAGAAGTTGACGGGATTGGCTCCGCTCGAATGGGTTCTACCTTCTACGTAGTAGTCCGAGAATTAACTTTATGTTTTTGCCGGTTAATTACTTAATTTGTTGACCATTCATACCATGGGACCCGCTCACTTCCTTTGACTTTTGTTTGTTCGTATCCAGTTTCTTTTTTTTTTTGTCGGCATCCAGTTTCTTTTTCAACTCTTTGGAATGTCTGTTTATATAAAAGCAGGAAAAACACACGAGGAAACATAAAAACTACGTACAAATAGACCAAGGACTACGGATTAATTATTTAAGATAGATCAGTGTTTTCTTCTCTACTCTTTTTGATGTTCATTTGGCTTAAAGCCTAAATTAATGGTCAGATTATCTAGAGTAAACTACTGTTTTTTTTTTCCTGGCTGAACTTCATTTTTTATACCAAACATAATCATTGTTTACAAATGTTCAAAGAAAAGGAGTACAACAATGAAACATATATAACTGAAGTTCGGAAGATATGGCTTTCCTAGCTAAAGCATGTGCACAAACATTGGCTGTGCGGTTCCTATAGTGAATTAAACAGAAAGGAACATGAGCTTCCAGTTACGAATGGCACGTCTGTAGTGTTGAAGTTTTAAGTCTGGGGTATATCCATTTAAGATACGGTTAGTGATAAAATTGTCGCTTTCAAATTCCAAGATATTCTAAAGACCAATAGAATTGCATTCCCCATAATAATGTTCTACATTAAGCTTCCTCTGGCGTTTGTCGTCTTAAAATACTAACCCATTCCAGCTTCCTGAAATGTTCTATTACTATTCCGATTAATGATCTATCACAAACAAAAGTTTTGGTTAATTTTATGATGAGAAACATCATACTTACATTTCACCCATTCTAGTGATGTTGGTTGCCACTTTGTTTATCGATGTGTTTGCATAGTTTTCCTATGTATTCGTGGAACTCGAAATCCATTCCTTTACATAAAAAAACATTGATTTGGAGTGTATAATATTATCCTTGTATTTTATTTTCACATCTACCTACCAAGTTAGTGGTTAATAATTGTAATTTAATGTGCTCAAAATGTTAATATGTAGATCAACCGATTCACAAAATGTACGATTAACTGTGACATGATGATGGAGTCTAAACACAACAATTAGTTGCCATGTATTAAAATTCTGGAAAATGAATCCAACAAAGATTCTAGATATATATTTAAGATTATCTTTTAAAAGAATCTAAAATTAAGCATAAACAAATTAAAACAAAATTCAAGAGATATAAATCGAACCAAAAACACATGCAGTTGCAAATGAAAAAGGTAAGCAAGTAAACATTAAGAAACTTAAGAAATTGTTCTTTCTCAAGTATGTTCAACTAGATGTGTACAGTTTTCTGTAGTGAAAGGAAACAATATACAAATAAAGTTAATTACTAACACTGATTTTTAAAAAATATGTTCATACCACATTACTACATCTAGTCTTATCTCGCCGACATTAGAGATTCCAAGTCTTCTTTTGCTGCTATACCATATTACGAATTCTTTGTAGTTGTATGTTTCGCCTTACAATAATGGCGTACCGACTTTAAAAAAAAATATCGAGAAATATTATTAACTGAAACAATCCAGTCATCAGTCTCTTTGATATATCTTATATCTGATAAAATAGAAAAAATATATAAACTAATTAACATTACGACGTACGCAATCAAGAAATAATTCAAAATTTGTTTTATTTTAATATATAAAAATAAATAATTCATGTTAAAAAAAAATAATAATAATTTTTCCCAACTTATTTTCAGGAGTATATAATTTGTGTGAATATTATTTGTACGAATTAAGAGTGGTGCCCAAATCTGAATCTCGATTCAAAAAAAATAATTATCAAGATGCCCATATCAATACCCGTAGGTATTTGGATTTGCAATATTTACAGATATCTAAATTATTATCAAGATGCACATTTATCAATACCCATTAAAAAAAAAGAACTACGAATATTAGTTGTTTTGCATTAGTACTTCTTTTTATCAATGAAATTACAGCTCCATTGACCAATGACTAATGACTTAATGAGGTACTTGGCACTTGCCCATTGACCAACTACACACATTAATTATATATACAAGTTTGTGTGTATGTGTGTGATTAGTTCTATAACTTATACGTCAGCTATAATGCAATAAGCTAACGTGCATTTTCGGATGTTAGACTTAGTCAATTGCCTGTGTATTAAAAATCTATTACTAAAACTATTTTATGAGATAAATTCATTTTAAGAAATCAAAATCATTTACTATGTACACGTAGTTATATACTCTTATATATAACCCCGTTATAAGTGCCGATCCCTGGACTTTTGTTATTGTGAACTGAACACGGTACGATCGTCATCTAAGAGAAAAGTGAAACATTTAGCGGAAAACTAGATAGTACAAGCACTTCGAAACTTAGAACTCACAGTTCATTAATGATATAATAAGAATGTTCTAATACATGTAATAAAATCTCTGATTGTAGAAACTTAGATGAAAACATAAAAGCGTTTGAAATGAGCTTCATTTAGATAAAGCTATAAGAAAACTTAAAAGTCTTCAGTTTTTGTTTGTGAAGTCAATAGTCAATTATTACTTAATGGATCATAACCAAAGTTCGCCCATCAATACCAGATTATGAGGAGAAATACCCCACAAAAGACAAGCTTTTTAAAGACATTTTAGTGAATTTATTTTCTGACATTCATACTTAAATGTCAACTACGATCATTCAAAATATTTAAGATCCGACTCTTCTCAATAAAAATAGGAGGACTTGTCCGACTTTTTATTTGTGTTTAGGGAATACATAGGTATCGATTTGGTGGAATATGCGCGGACCGACCCAATGGTTTTCTGCTCCCCTGACCATAATACAATTTATTTTCTTCGTTTATTTTCTTTGATCCGACGATCCTTGTTTGTTCTTTTTGGGGTCCGTCCGCTGTACCGAATCTCATATTATATTTTTTAGTATCTAAAATAAAAGAGAGATAATCATATAAACCAGGCCGACCGGTTTCGGGAAAGAAATAGATTAGGTCGAACCGGACTCTATAAATAACGTTGGTAAACGGTAACCTAATGAGACCCAAATTGTCCACTCGATCTACGGGTATCTTTCTTTTCTTTGTTACAAAAGACAAAATAAAATATGGAATTGTGTGCATCCTGTATTAGAAAAAAAATCTCAATAATAAATATGTATACAGAAATAATTAATTAAAATATGCATTTTCTGCAACAAACTCTTGACGAATAATATCGTTCATAATCACATCTAATGTAGCAAAGCATGAACCAGACCGAAACTTATATATAGTTAACCGGTATAAACTATAGTATATAAAAAAAATATAACGTGATATACCAGAAACTAGATACATCTCGTGAAAAGAGTATGTATGCACACATGTAACATTTTCTTTTGGCATTTGCGCTTAGCTCTTCTATACTAATAACAAGGGCGGTTGCGATTGCAGTTTAGAGGGCCAGCGTCTGCAGTTAGAGAGGGAACCATGTTTCCTGGAGCGACTGGGAATCGCTGAGCAGAACTATACGGCAGCATAACACTACCGTAACCCGAAGGTACGAAGTAAGCTCCGTTCTTGAAAACGTCCTTTGAGGTTCTCCATCTCCAATTGTTCCACCCTCCTTTCACTTCTCTCTTTGTCACCTGTTTATTAAATTAATTTATGCTTAGCATTTTACTTCCATGCATATATATCATATATATAGGTATAGTTAATATGTATTATATGATTTATATCTTAACGATCTTTATACATAACCTAAACCAGACGTCTATATATTAGTCAGTCGTGTAAACGTCTGATGGTAAGCTGCCGTCACTTAAAAAAAAAAAACAGCGGAAAAACTTGGGTGTTCGAATAGTCGTGGTCAACAGATTATTCAATCCTAACAAACAATCTTTAAAATATTATTTTTATAATATAATCTATAAATAAATTAAAAAAACCAAGGTTCCCCCCCCCCCTCCAAGAACT
>OVBI01000647.1:0-61174 GCA_900406495.1 Sisymbrium altissimum
CGATGAGATGATGAAGAACTCGGAAGATTTTTACCAAGCGGTAATTTCTATTTTCGAAGTTAGGAAACCTTATGTATTTTCAATGTTTTCTAATGATCCAATTGTATGATGATTCCTTTGCAGCTAAAACTTCCATACCAAATCGTGTCGATTGTCTCTGGAGCATTGAACGACACAGCTGCGAAAAAGTACGACTTGGAAGCTTGGTTTCCTTCGTCGGGGACTTACAGAGAGCTCGTGTCCTGTTCCAACTGTACAGACTACCAAGCTCGGAGGCTTGAGATCAGATACGGCCAGAAAAAGGTAAATCTCTCAGTTCTTTTCGTTTCATTAGCGAATATATTCCGTCTTGTGTTCTGTTTTTAATGTGGTTTTTGAAGCAGAGCAATGAGCAGACGAAGCAGTATGTGCATATGCTGAATTCGACTCTTACCGCGACAGAGAGGACTATTTGCTGCATTCTCGAGAATTACCAGCGTGAGGATGGTGTGGACATCCCTGAGGTCTTGCAGCCGTTTATGGGCGGAGAGACGTTTTTGCCCTTCAAGGCTAAGCCCGTAGTTGCTGATACCAAAGGCAAAAAGTCTAAAGCTTGATTGATATATTATCTGATTTTCATGAAACTCATGTAAAACTTCAACGTAATTTCTCTTGATTTTGTGGTACTTTTTTGGGACTTGCTTTGTGTTACAGAGCACCTTTTATCTATCATCGGATTCTTTCCTTGGCGAATGATTGTTCTAGTTAATTCATTCATTCGTTCGTGTTAAACTCAGCGGCAGCGTAATAGTGGGGGTTTCAAAATTCAAGTACAACGATTAAGGATTTTTGTTATTCGTTCATGTTTTGCTTAGATGAAAAATCTGCGAAAGTTCGTAAACCAATTTCAACAAACTTTGGCGTGTAGGAAATTTGAGTTTAGACGTATATGTCCAGCACAGAAGAAACAAAAAAAGAAAAAGACTCATAAAAGGTAAGCATATTAGCTTAATATAGGGGCGATGTCTACATGTTTGATCATATTCATAACGTTCATGTTGATGATAACAAATGAAAGAATCATGCAACACAGATTTAGTCTCTACTAGTTTTACAAAAATTGGACAACCTGCGAAGTAAAAAAAAGGCTCTTATCCTTTCATGATCTATGGATTCAAATTTTAAAAGTATACCTTAGTTAAACAACAAAGCTGCCTTCAGTGAGAGAATGATTTAAACGGTGACCGTGAACAGATATAGCTTTAGTACGACTGCAAGAGCGAGCTGTAGAAAGAAAATGCTGACCACAATCAAAAACCATCTCTCTCCTGCAGAGTTAATATGTGCTTTGAGGTTTAACGCCACAAATGTAGCAGAGAAGAATCCGGCTAAACCCGCAATCACCCATCTGAAGATTTCTAGTGGCACAACTGAGAGACACTGCAGAGAAAGAAAGAAAAAGACAGCTTTTTTTAGTGTCGGGTTGGGTTTTTCACATCTCAGTTGAGAGTCAAAGAGGAAACTGCAAAGTAAGTTACCAGTGCAGGGATGAAGATGAATAAGGAATATCCGTAGAGACAGAAGAGTTGGACTAAGCCTGATGGTGCAGAGAAGTACTTGAGAACGACATATAATGCGAGAGGGACAATGGTTACATAACCGTAAAACACTCCAGCAGACCAAGTCACGAGATTAATGTCGTAGTTCCATTCTTGTTTCTTCCATTTGTGAGCTATATATGTAACAAATGTTCCTATTGACGCTGCTACAAAGATCAAGGTTGTGCATATCCAGAATGGCCCGTACCTGTAAAACACAACTTATTACGTTTAAGATTTACCCAAATTGAGAGAAAATTAGAGAAGCAAATGCCAAATTCCTTGTAAATAAGTCCATTAATCCCAAAGTTGCAAAAAGCAAAACTGTAAAGACGAGAGACTCTCACAGATCAGGGTTATTGGCTGTCTTTTCTGTAAAAGTTCCTCTGAAGGGAAAGAGCGATTCTTTAAGTCTGTCAACGACATCAGAGGTGTCCACGTCAAAGTAAGGCTTGTAAGCACCAACAGTGAATTTATGGAGCCAACCACCAGACTGAGGTTCATCAGTACCATTCACGGGCCTCGAAAATGTATCTGCATCAGTTGAAAAGTACTAACATAAGCCACAAGACATACAAAAATAGAAAGAATAGCATCAGCCAATCAACATAGAGAAGTTGATGAACAAGTCTACACATTCCATATTTCTCAATCAACTCCATAGAATCATAAAGCAAATTTCTAAAGATGAAAATTACCGTCAGCATCTCGAGGGGGATTAGTACCCCCAGAAATCTTTCCCTGAGTTGCAGATGGAGGAAACGTTTGTAGATTCGATTCTGCACACAATGTATCCCTCAATCAAAATCACTGAACAAAAAGGGAACCAAATACATATCCGATTGCGAAAACTTATCTCTGTTCTTCTCTTTCTGTATTAATCAGGAGAAGTAATTCTATCTTATAAACCCAAAGCACTTTCTCACAACAACAACATTCAAAATTTCGATAATATACCAACATACTCAGCAAAAGCCTCTTCATACAAAAATGCAGGAGTTCGTTCGTTCTTCCTAGTTGGTTCTATCATCAATTCAAGTAACCAGGCGAAAATTTCACCAAGTACGACAAATGTTTTTACCTGCGAATTTGACGGTGACATGGCCAGGATCTGAAACAGCCTACAGTCAATAGGTGAAACACATGGAAACTAGATCTGATCAGATGAGGTAACTAACGAGAATCGCAATCCAATTGACAAGACAATCAGTGCAGAGAAGAGGAGATTACTCTCATGCCAATGAAAAGAGATCTGGAACGTACTCAGAAGAAGGAAAGAGAGCTTACAGGTACAGATCCAGAGACTTTCTGCTGATCGATGTTCGTGTAGCTCCCACCGGACATCATCTTCCTTCTCTCTTCTCCGTTCTCACGTCCTCCGTCTCGCACCTGAAACTTTCCCTCTTTCTTCTCTGAGAAAACGATTGAATTATGGGAAACTACTTTTTCAGTTAGAAGCAATCGCATTTTAATTAAAGCTTACTACATAATTTGTTTTATTTTACCAAATGGTTACAAAAAATGAATTTTTAATGTGTAGATTATTATATTGCATATCAAAAATCCGAGATTCGATCTCATATAACATTGAATAAGATTCTTTTTTGTTTATGGGGTTCTTAAATTTCTAATATTTAAACATAATGGATAAGACAATCATTTGTTTTTATTTTATTTTTTAGAGATCGTTTTGATTAGGTTATTCAACTTATTCTCGATGTAACCACAGAAAACATTAGGTTATTCTACATTGCTCATGTGTTTTCGATAATATATTATCTGGCATGTCTTTATGTATATAGTTGCATATATTGAGCAATGTTTCTATTAATCTTTTGCTGTCTCGTTTATTATACCCGTATGCATGTAAAAAGCCTTTGACTAATGGAATAAATACAACTGAAACTTCCCTCTACGTTCTTGTTTATGAACAGAAAAAAAAAAGTTATCTACATTACAGTTGCATAGATAGAACAAAGCTTAAACTGGTTCTTTATATGGGCGCAGGTTTCACCGCAGCTCGCAAAACTAATGTACAATTTCAAACAAACAACCAACAACATTGATGCCAAAACAAGTCGGGATTATGTACTTAGCGTCTGCGTCTCTCTACGCTACTTTAGCCTTTTTCCCTGATCCACAACAAACACCGTGAACTAGTAAATATCTCTTCTTCTTCTTCTTCTTCTTCTTCTTCTTTGTTTTCATCTATGTTTTCAAGAATTTTATGAAACGATCTCTGCTTCTCGATCTTGTTAAATGTTAGCCGGAAAAAGAGTAGTGATGTTCTCATACGGAAGGGGTTAAGCCGCTACGATATGATGCTCTCGCTTGAGCTACGTGAGAACAACAAAACTGTCTGTCTAGCAACACAAACATTGCAAAAGTCATGGATATTGATCAGAAAATGAAGAACAGACATGAGGTTAATTCAAGCTTTAAAATGTGATTGTTTCAAACGTTCAGACGCAAACAAAAGATTTCTTTTTTTCGTTTGTATTTGGCGTTTACGTTTACAGTTCCGCCCCAAAAGAAAAAAAAAAAGAATACCCTGAGATTGTAGTCTCATAGGACCTTTTATCAGTTGCATGATCCTACACAGAGCTCCTTGCTTTTATTACAACTGAAGAAAACAAACAGAACTACACAATAACTTACGACCAGAAACTCAATCTGGCAACAATTCTTTATGCGACCCTACAAATCAGATCCTTGCTCAAAAATCAATTGTTTTTGTAATGAGAAAGAATACGATAGTTGCCTGCTCGAATGTCTTTCAATAACAGACTGCTAAACCAATGTCTTTGCTGTTGCTTGGCATTGGGACACTTGCGGAAGTGCCATCTTTATGGTCTATCCAACTTACCTTTTGTGACAAACAGAGTTTTTCTTATCGCTAGAATGAGAAACCATGTGGTTGCAGTGATTTTCTCCTTAATCATTAGCAGCAACGCCGAGCTCAAAACTGTCTTTAAGATCTGAGCCTGCAAGCCCTTGAAGAACCCTAAGACCCCTTCTTTTTTCCAGATAGCGTAGACGACCCCGGGAATCGTTTTCCTGATTCTTTTTCGGGGATTCTTCGAGTCATCTGCTGCTTGAATCATCACCTTGCACCTACAAAACCCATGAATGTATATAGATCAATATCCTCTCAAAAGTTTCTAGATTAATGCACAGCTGTAAAATTACATGACAAGAGTAATTCACCGAGAGCTGTAATACCTGATTGCTGGATATGTAATGACGGTAGCAGCACTTTTTGACACCGCACCTAACACGAACGCCATAAAGGCAGAGAGGACTACAGGCGAAGAGTCTTTGCTGGCTTTTGCCTTCCTTTTTTCTAGGAGGTTCTGTTTCAGCTGATCAAACACTGTATACTACAAAGAGAAGCTCATTGTTCAGCTAGTCGCGTGATTGCAGATAACACTTAGCAAAATGAAGACTGTAAATATGAAGTAGATAATGGTACCTGAATTGCAGGATTCGAGGTCAGCAAAAGAGAAATCCCAAGGCCATCAAATGCATTTCCCCATGCACCCTCGGTTAAGGTCTTCCACAAGCCTTTTGCTTTTCCAAACTCGCTGGTTTGCATCCTTGATGAAGCTGTATCTAAAGGCTACACAAACATAGAACTTGAAGTTATTATGCATGGAGAGAACATAGAAGACCAAGTAGGAAAAAAGTCCCTGCGTTGACATTCCGGAAAAAAAAAAAAACTAAACTTGGGTCCAAACAAACGTACTTGGGTCAGCAAAGAGGTACAAGCCCCAGCGGCGGCAGCAATGAGCAGGTTTGCCTTGGTGCCAATTGACTTTGAACCAATCCTTTCACTATGCAACCTCTTGAAATAGCTATAACCATAAAAGTAGATGAATGAGGAAACGAAGGACTGCAAATTCTTAGTCCCAAGGCCTTGATACAACGAGAGAACATTTCCTGAAGAAATAGCTTCCCAAAAGACATCTGACAGGTATCTGAAAAATGTTACAAAAAAAAAACAGCTTTAGATATTGAATACAAACCCAAACAACAATCAAAGATGAATCATTATGATACATAGTGATTACTAACAACTCTTGTCCTGAATACAGCTCTAATATCTACAGTTGCACGAGATAAATAGCTTCCACAAACAAGTGGTTCGAGTCTGTTAAAAAATAAAAAAGGATGCTGCTTTGAACTTATCAGTGAGAAGGCTTAATCAAAGAAGTGAACTTTCTGGGCTAAAGTATGAATCTACGTTATGATCCAGACGAGGATCTACAAGGGACCAGATAATTGAAGGAGAGAGATATAAATAAACACGCAATTGAAATACTTTTCCCAGATTGGGGGGGGAAGGATCATCATCAGCGTATAACAACAAAAGAAGGAGAAGAGAGGAACCTGTATTTCTGCTGACCGGGAGCGCTAATCTCAGCCTGGAACTTGGATTTACAGGTGTCCAGAGGGTACAGAATTGTTGTGCTTAGAAGCGATCCTACAGCTCCTGATGTGGCCTCCGAGATTGATTCCCAATCAACGCTCATCTTCTCGCAGACACAGAGGAGATTTTTTTTGTTTTCTTTTTTTTTTGTTTTCTGGTTGGAGAAGAAGAGATGAAATTGAGGAGGAAGGTATGGGTCTATATGTCTATGGGATCACAATGGAATGTGTTGTAATTTCTTTCCTTCTTGGGATTTTAAACAGCCGTGTTGAGTTGTTTTAGCGACGTTGACGTCATCACTCGTTATTACTTTTTTTTTTGCTTCTTCTGGTTTAGTCGGTCAAATGACAATATCCAACGATAAAAAGTGGCGCCACGTGGTTTTCATGTTCTAAACCGGCTCGTGCCCAATTGTCACCAGATACGTCATTAGTCTCACTGTCAAAACACTACTATCATGTAAATGAAAATGCTCTTGTTTGTGTTATGTCATTTTGTAAAGGTGGAATTGAACGTTTTTCTTATCATTTGGATTTAGAATATTGGAAAAGAATGTTCAATCATTACACTACAAAAATTTTGAAAAAATAAATTGAACAAATTAGAAAGAAAAACAGTTCAACTCATTCTTATTTTGGAGGAGAATTGGTTAAGTGAATCTCGTGTTAGAGATGAATAAGGCGAATAGATACATTTTATGATAACTATTCGCCGTATAAGGTTTGGCATTGGTCACCAAATCTCAAGCCGGTAATATATCTTTGACCATCGTTCTTTCTCAACTTAGATTTTCAAATCTTTAACCATCTTTTTTTCAGAAAAGCAAAAAAAATCTGTGACCATCTTTTGATGAAGCGAAATTACTAAAAGAACTAATGATTAAAAATGTTTTTTTTATAACTATAAAGATGCTATGTTTTAACAATTTTTCGACGCTCAAGTGCTTAATGATAAATCCATCCTTAAAGTAGTTTAACTCACTTTGTTTAATATGTCAAATTATAGAAGGACTGGTTCTCAAAGAACAACATTATCATTTGACACAATTTCATAATGATTCACCAAAAGCTATTCAATCTACCTAGCTACCTCAAATCCATCGTACGTTGTCATTTCTCTGATCTTTCACTGTCAAGTTCTAATTCCATTTTTCCAATATGGGAACCTGAACTTTACTCATTTTCTCAAATTTAGATCAAATAATATATATCTTTTTTTAGTTTTTATTTTTTACTATGTTTGTGTTACCTATAATGAAATGTATCATGTGTGCTTAAATGAGAGTTTTATTAAATACATTGCACATTCATTCTCATCTACACGTCATAGAAACTAATCCTTATACTTTACGATATGTGATCTGTTGTTCTAATTCACCTATCCGTAAAAAGATATATCCAAAATACAACAACACTTTTCAGTAAGTACTTAATAATTTTGAAAAAAAAAATCCTTTTATTAAAATTAAAATGTTGCGTGGTCGCCAAAAAACGAAAAAACAAAAAGAGAAAACAAAATTACTTTATGCGTGGGTGATAAAAAAAAAAAATTTACTTGCGATAAAGGACAGAGTGCAGGTTATTACGGAATTGCCACTAGAATAGAAGCGAGAAGCTTTCTATTTTTCTTCCTCCTTGGTTGCAATCGTCACCGCTACATACCTCCCCAACTCTAGGGTTTTCCAAGGGGTTTTCAACCTTCGCGCCTCCTCCATCTCTCTCTGTCTCAATCTCCAGTCTAGGTCAGGCCTTCTTTCTCGTTTCCGTATCGAATCTTTGATCTTAGGTTCGTTTTCCTCTCGTTTCATGTAACTCTTATCTATTGTGACCATGTAAGTGTTTCTGATTGTTCGTCGTATTCTTCACGATCCTGCTCTCTCTTGTTATCTCGTGGTCCTCGATTTCTAAATCCGCTTTCAAAGTTTCAGTTTTTTGGTCCCAAACTCGCAAAGATCCTTCCTTTTTTCTTTTTAGCTCCGTGTAACTTGAATCTTGAGTTGGAGCCTATGATTATTGAGTTTATACGTAAGTGTTTTATTATTCATCTGAATTTCGGTTCTTAATATTCTAGTTTGGTTGGAGTTTCAGATGGCGAGATACTCAGCTGGTACGGTTGATTGTCCTGGCTCACCCAAGTCTGTGCGAATCGTTGTGGTTGGTGATAAGGGCACTGGAAAATCCAGCTTGATTGTTGCTGCAGCCTCCGATTCTTTCCCTCCCAATGTCCCTCCTGTTCTTCCTAATACCAATCTTCCCTTTGAATTCTTCCCTGACGGCGTACCCGTCACCATTGTTGACACTTCCTCCAGGTATATATCTTGGTTTATATGTGGTTTACGTGGAGATGAGCATTTCTCTTGGATAAGGCTACTTGAAGGATAGTGTTGTAAAAGATTGTGGCTTGTGGTGATGGGAGAGGAAAGTTTCCTTTTGGCATATCAGTGTCATATGTTTAGGGGGTTTTAAGCTACAAAATGAATTGGAAATATTAGTATTCGCACATATGATATCGTTTCAAGTATTCAAGAGTTTATAGGGTATTCATGCTTAGCTTTGTTGATGTGCTTGACGTGTCTTTTTTCATATTTCTGCTCGTGGGTTCAGGCCGGAAGATAGGGACATGGTTGCCGAGGAATTGAGGAACGCAGATGCGGTGGTTTTGACATATGCATGTGACCGACCTGAGACTCTCGAAGGTTTGAGTACATACTGGCTTCCTGAGCTTCGGCGATTAGAGGTATGATTTTCGTCTCCCTATTTTCAGTTTAGTCATGTCAGTCTTGTTGTCGTAGTATGAGTACAATTTCTACCCTGGTGGTCATATCACTGCTCTTGTGTTAAAATGTGTAAAAGATTTTGTTGTGGCGTAAACTTTCGCTGTTTCTCATTGAGATTGGTTCGTGATCTGTTTTAACAGGTAAAAGTTCCTATCATAGTAGCAGGGTGTAAGCTTGACTTCAGAGACGACAATAACCAGGTCAGCCTCGAACAAGTGATGTCACCTATAATGCAGCAGTTTCGGGAGATTGAGACTTGTATCGAGTGTTCTGCCCTGAAGCAACTCCAGGTTTCATAACTTCTGTTATTCCTCTTAAGATTTAATATTTGTCTTAGCTCAAACATGGCACCAAAGTTGGTTCCAGGTAGCTTACGCATGTGATTGTCTTGCTGAGAAATTTCAAGGACTTCAGTTGTGCTAATTTTTTGCTTGAAAGTGGTTACTATCGTGATTGTTTTGCACTTTTATTGGGGATGAATTGCAATGCCTAGTCAGAAAAGAACGCTAGATGGGATTTATAAATTATATTTCAGGCCTCAAATATCTATCATCCTAATAAAAAAGCTTTCCTGTAGGCACAAGAAGTTTTCTATTATGCACAAAAAACTGTCCTCCACCCAACAGGACCTCTGTTCGATCAAGAATCCCAGGCATTGAAGCCCCGGTGTGTAAGGGCCTTGAAGCGTATTTTTATACTCTGTGACCATGACAGGGATGGTGCTCTTAGCGAGGCTGAGTTAAATGATTTTCAGGTTCTATTTCCTTTTCTTGTGTTTCATGTGTTTTGGCTATTTCTTCATCGAATTGGTTCTGGCCTAGTCTTAGATTTTTTAAAATAAGTTATGATTCTCTTATTGCGATGACCCACCTAACAACTGTTTCAAAATAGGTCAAGTGCTTCCATGCACCATTGCAGCCTTCTGAAATTGAAGGTGTTAAGAGGGTTGTGCAAGAAAAGTTGCCAGAAGGTGTGAATGAAAGAGGATTGACATTGACTGGCTTCCTGTTTCTACATGCACTTTTTATTGAGAAAGGGAGGCTCGAGACAACATGGACTGTACTGAGGAAGTTTGGGTATAACAATGATATAAGACTCGCTGATGAATTGTTTCCACCTTCTTTATTCAAGCGAGCACCTGATCAGGTAAATTGCAGAAACAGAATCCGGTGTGGGCTCCTTACTGTATTTATTGGTTTTTCCAGTCATCTACAACTGGATGAGATGTATATCGAATTTTTCCAGTCATCTTCAATTATATTACAGCTCTCATTAACCTGCCTTCTGTGGCATTGTGCAGCTAATGGTTGTTTTCATTGTTTTTGTAGAGTGCTGAGCTGACAGATGTTGCAATCGAATTCCTGAAAGGAATGTTTATGTTGTTTGATCACGATCAGGTAAGTCTCTTTTTTCCTTTTCTTAACTAATGTCTTAGATTGCAGCTTTTATAGTTTTCATAATGAATTTTCACTTTGCAGGATAATAATCTGAGACCTCAAGAGATCGAGGATCTTTTCTCAACTGCACCTGAAAGGTACCTTTTCCACCTCCAGAAAGCAAAGAACGTTTAATTTTGGTTATAATAATCTCCATTACATTAAGACGCCATATGAATTATGAATGGCAGTCCTTGGAAGGAAGCTCCTTATGAGGGTGCTGCAGAGAAAACTGCCCTTGGAGGACTATCGTTTGACGCTTTTCTGTCACTGGTAATCAATACTCTCCTCTTTCACATGCTCAACAACTTGAGGAAACATTTTGTATGCATGCAAGTACATATACCCTTCTTTATTTCATTTTTGCTTTGGTTTTGTTGATAGACAGATTAAATCTCATGCAATTCTTTCTGGCAGGCATAATTGTTTATCTATCTTTATTGTGTGGGACATATACATCTTCTTATTGGATTTTATGTGGTTTTGCAATCTTGAGTGGATTTCTTATTACGACCTAGCTTTACTTAAGTTGTTCATTGAACCAATTCAAATTTTGTGTTTTTCCTAATCTTTCAATTCTATGCTTCCAGTGGTCACTGATGACACTATTAGAACCGGCTCGGAGTGTGGAACATTTGATTTACATTGGATTCACGGGTGATCCAGCTTCTGCCATTCGTCTTACTAGGAGAAGACGTTTAGATCGCAAGAAACAACAAAGTGAAAGAAAAGTTTTCCAGTGCTTTGTTTTTGGACCCAATAACGCTGGAAAATCTGCATTACTGAATTGCTTTCTTGGAAGGTTTGTCATATTAGCTCGTACCGAAACTTGTTGCATTTCCAAAATATAAACAATAAAGAGCAGTCTGTTCCATGTTTTTATGCATAGAGACGTTTGCATAGCGCGGAATATTTTCCTGTTTCAGATGACCTCTCCCATGTGGTTTACAGTTATGTCTCTTCATGATCTAGGTCATATGATAACCAGGAATCAACCACTGATGAGCGCTATGCTGTAAATATGGTCGATGAATCTGGGGTGAGTGGGAATCCTTATGCAATTTGTCTCATTATGTGTGTTTGTGTGCGCACAAAGATATGTATATATTTTGGAATTTGTCCTCGCAAAAATGTCCAAAGAATTGCAAACTTGAGTGTTAGTTTGGGGACTTTCAGACGGGAACTTGCTAGATATCTTTGATGAGTTGTTTCTATGGCCACATGCATGCGTTTCAACTAGGGCGTTTTGAACAAAACTGTTTAGACGTGCTACTTTTTTGGCATCTTTTAAGGCTCCTTTTCTCGAGGTTTCTGTATGTAATTTGCTCAGTAATCTGATAATTGCAAATCTCTGGGTGTAGAGTGCAAAGAAAACTCTCGCGATGAGGGAAATTCCAGAAGATGGGGCTAAAGGGCTACTTTCATCCAAGGAGTCGTTGGCTGTATGTGACATAGCTGTCTTCGTTTATGACAGGTATATTTCGTTCTGTTTGATTGGCTGAAATATGCTTTAAGTAGATGCCTTTCATTCTCTACTTGTAGTTTGTGTGTAACAATTGCATTCATGGGGTGTAAATTTCTGACGTCCCTTGACGAGCCTTTGAGTTGCTGTTTGCATCCCTGATTTATTTTTTCCGTCCAGTTCTGATGAGTCGTCATGGAAGAGAGCGACTGAGTTGCTTGTAGAAGTTGCAACTCACGGTGAGGCCACTGGATATGAGGTCCCTTGCCTCATGGTTTCAGCGAAAGACGATCTTGATTCATTCCCGATTTCCATACAAGAGTCCACCAGGGTATGGTTTTTATTGATCTCTGAGTCAATGAAAATTGCTCGAATAACTTGTAAAGCACTTATGCACACGGATCTTTGCAGGTGACGCAAGATATGGGCTTAGAGCCTCCGGTATCCATCAGCTCCAAATTGGGGGATTTTAACAACTTATTCCGCAAAATCTTAACTGCAGCGCAACACCCTCATTTGAGTATTCCAGAGACGGAAGCAGGAAAAAGCCGCAAACATTACAACAGGCTAATCAACCGCTCTCTTATGGCTGTTTCAAGTACGTTTTCTTCCATAGAGTCGTAAATCTTGGACACAAGTTTTCTCACAAACAAAATAGCTTATGTTTGGTGGAATTTCTTTTCAATTTGTATAACAGTTGGAGCTGCTGCTGTGGTCGTTGGGTTGGCTGCATACCGTGTGTATGCCACTAGGAAGAGCGCTTCTGCATGAGAAGAAAGAGAATGAAGAATGCGAACGCGAAAAAGATAGCAAATCTCTTGTTCCGAGTTTGTTTTGTCATTCCCAAATTTTAACAGAGTACTGCTTTTTAGAAGTTTGAATGGTTGAAGAAGATCTGTAGGAACACAAACAATTAGGGACAAAAAAAGAGAGAACATAGTCAATAGACATTGTGTTGAGTTTCTTCAATAACAAAAGAACTTTTGTCTCCTTGTTGTGGAATCTTGTTTTTGTTTGCTCTTTTCTCCAAAAATTAAAATTAACAAGCAACACTTCAGAAATCGACACTCAGATGTGTGCTTTTTAATCAAGAACTCATATGGCGTCTGTTTACTGTTCTCTTGTTGCTGCTTATGACTGGAGACCCTGTTCTTCTTAACTTGGCTTGTTGCGTAGAAGAAGCAGGAACAAACCGAGGCTTGGGCAAACGAACCATTTCTTTAACCCAAGGTTTGTGCTTTTAGGAAACCCGGTTAGTCTAATATAGAGAGCTACTACTGCCATTTCCATTCTCCCCACCCTTCTCTCCGTTTTTCTGCGGAGAGACGGCCTTGAAAGTGATCCGAGAACGAGTTTTCTGTAGAGACGGTCAATTTGATTCTGTTCTCATGTGCTTCAATCTGTTCTGCTTCTCTTTCTTTCTTCTCGCTCTAATATCGTTGCTGTCTTGCTGACGCTTATAGCTTCCAATTCATGGAGGGATTTAATTTGTTTTTCAAATTATGCACTCTGTTTAATAGTTTCTTCTACGCATTTGAGCCGAGATTTAAATTTCATTACATATATCAAAGCCATAGCACAAGGTCTCAAATCTCAATAGAGTTATAGTTAACAGATCGAATGAAGATTAGAAAAAACCAACAGAAATCCTAGTTTAAAGTTTTAAAAGGAAACCTGAACGCAAAAAGACACTTTCACAAAGACGGTGAATAAAAGATCCTAGTAAGAAGGTCACTATTGCTCCCTCCGGATCAAATCGGTGGCGGCAGAAGACGAAGAAGAAGCTCGCATCGCTATGAAGGATGGTCTTCTGTTCTTGAACTTAAGCGGACTCCACACCACAGTTTTCTTCTGCAATGCAACCACCGTGGGATGGCTCGGCTTCCACGAGCTGCCTCCTCCTCCAAGAGGGCTCTTCTTGAATCTGCTGCCTTTCATTGCATTTGGAGTCACCAGATTGTGGTCTGGAGAGAAGAGTTTAGAGTATCTCCCTCTTCTCGGGTCACCACCACCACCACGGAAGGCAGGGCGTGATGGAGTGGTCATGTTCATGTAAGACGATGATAATGATGGTTCCGGTTTCAACGTTGCAATAGAGACTCTCCTTCTCGGCTGGATGGTTTTCTTATTACCTGATGCAATGGCTAATGGAGGAGGAGCTGGTCTGAATGCGATAGAGCTTCTTCTTGGTTTCATTAGTGTATTGACGTCCACCGATGATGATCTTCTAAGGCTATTATTATTATTACTATTCTCTTTGCTTGTTGCGTCTGAGAATCTCTTGGTAGGACCCTGAGATGGTTGCTGGGGCATGAAGTTTGTGATTCTTCTGAGTGGCATTCGCATTCTCGTTGGAGCCAAAGGCGGCCTTTTCTCTGTGATTGTCGGTAGTGCCTCTCTCACTTGTCTTGATGTTGTTGATGATGATGCAGTCGCTAGAGCTCGTGTTTCCTGCTTGATTCTGGTTTTTCTTTCTTCCGCTAGTTGAAATTCCAGATCACGAACCTGAAACATGATTTAGGTTCAAATGTTAGTACAACTTAGAAGAAGAGAGAACACTCAATACATGGAATCTATTAGTTAAAGCGGACTACCTTATCTTGAAGTCCTTTGGTTATGTGTTCTCTAGCTGTGAGGCGTAGGTTCAGTGACTGCACATGGTCCTGCAGCTTCTTCGTTTCCTTTTCCTCTTGCTTCAACTTCTCAGCCTGTTAATTGTTACAAAGGAGACCACAACAAAAAATCAGCTTAAGATATTTTAAAGCTTTATAATAGGAGTTCAGAGGAATCACGTTACCATTTGTTTTAACTTGAGGAGTTCAGACACATCCGCCTGTTTCCGGGCAGGTCCACTTTCGATTCCGCGAACTCTGCTTGCGAAGTTTAAGGAGCAGAGCGTCTCTCCTTGATCGTTGGAACTCGGGCTAATCTGAACAAACATTAATGTCTTGCAATCTCCACCTGTATAAGTTGTATAAGTCACAGTTAAATGGACACACCATGGAGATGAAAAACAAAATGTCGTATGGTTCATGTAAACAACGGAGATATAGGACAAATTTTACATACCCAAAGAGTTTTGTAACATATGAGTGAGCTTTGAGTTTCTGGCGATACAGAAAAAGGAGAAAAAAGTTGGTCAAGAACATAAACCACTAAAGCTCAAATGAAAATGTCTTGACAGAGGGGAAGAAGTGGAAAACCTGTAAGGAATGTGGCTTGTTTTGGATGCAAGGGCGGAGATAACATCACCGAGTGCCGAAAGCGACTTATTGATAAATTGAGATTCTTTCAACCTTTCTCCTTCAACTTCTACCTTTCCTACTCGCTCACTTCCAGCCAAGTCCACCAGCCAAAGATGGCTTCTGGTTCTCTGGCCATTGATCAAATTCTCTCCCTTCACTGTCACTCGCAACAAGCTGCACAAAAAGAAAACTTCAGTTGTATGAAAAAGGTTTTGTTTCACATGATTTTCGTCTCCTAATCCTCTGTAGCTTACCAATGAGAGCGGCTGCTTTGCTCGTTTGCAGCTGTTGATCCCACAGATCTAACACAATATCCTCTCTTGAGCAGATCCCACACTTCATCTGTGTTGAAAACTTGTGCTTCGACTAATCCAGGGACTTCTTGTGTTCCTTCTGCTGATTGCTTAACTTCCAACCTTCATTAATTCAATGCAGACTGTTATTTTGTTTTCTTTTTAACTAAAAGAGAGAAACAGTGAGGCGATTTTATTCTATTTATCAAGCAACAGAATGAAGGACTTACTTTTTGGGAGGATGGTTTGAGTTATCAACCAAGAGGTCCCTTATCTTCTCATTGTAAACTTCCAACATGCTAACAGATAGCTCAAACTTCATGAGACGACTTCTACTTTCTGAAGAGCGAAACAGTTCTTCTAGCGTCCTGTAGTTAACTCCTCTATTCTCTGGTGTTCCCTCCATGGTAAATGTCTTTCCCGTTCCAGTTTGGCCATAGGCAAATATACAGACGTTGTAACCATCCAGCACGGAAGTAACTATAGGTTTCGTCTGTGCAAAAACAGTCTCTGCACATAAGGTACAGTCAGATAAGAAGACTCATAAATGTAGTTTTCGAAGAGCAAAGGTTTATCCAAAACGAAGTTAAAACAGGAACGCCTCTATTTACCTTGGCCATCCTCAGGCTTAAATACATGATCAAACTTAAAATGCTTCTTAGAGGAATCGGTTGAAAGTATTTGAAGCTCGTTTTCATGGGATGCATCGAACTCGACTACAGAAGCACATCCATTTGCTGTTTCAGCTTGGTTTAGAGGCCTGCATCTGCAAAAGACCCTGATATTTCCCTTGAGTTCGATATTTTCATTGTATAATCGCTTCCTCTCTGATGACTCTTCCAAGTACTGCTTTTTCAAAGTTCCAAGCTCAGTAGCTGCCATTGAACATGTTTACACATATGAATAACAAATCTAGAATCAAAGCAAACAAGCATTGTATGCAGAAAATAAAGGTACTAACTCAGAAGCTGGAGAGCCTTTGACATTTCCGGTTCTACGAAGGAACAATTCTTGATGTCTTTTACTTGGTTGGATACCAACGCATGTTCATTCTTCAAGACCTATGAAATGAAGTGGAGAGGGTGAACATTTCAGAAGCAGCAAATGTTGTAATTTGTGTTATTCCATAGTAGGACAAAGAAAGGGAATACCTTGATTTTGGTACTCAAATCAACAATTTTCTGCAAAATTGGAAGTGTTGGTCCACTGGCGGGAGAAACTTGTAGGCTTACACATGTAACAGTATCCTCACTCGTTTCCACCATTTCTGCTAAATCAGTAATGCATCTTATCAGAGTCAAAGAAGCAACAAGTAAGACATGCTACTATACTCTACTAAACAAAGTAACGAGACGCAAAGAATCAATTTCATTCTACTTTCTGACTGCGTTTCAGATTCATGAAACTAATTAGAAAATCAAAGGAGAACCAATCTTCTCAACTCCACACAAAAATGCTAAGACCTAATCGGATTCCCATCACAAACAAAGCATCAAGAACAACAATCAGAGACTACCAAAGCATCAAGAACAACAATCAGAGACTACTAATGAATGATTCAGGAATCGAAAGTAATTTTCACAATTCGCGACGAGAAAATCCAAAGTAAACCCTTACCTGCGTCGGAATCGTGATTGTCGGCGGAATATTCCTGCGATTCACATGAGGAAACACCGTCGTTGCAAATTTCTGGATGTTGATCTGGAAGAAACCGTAGATGATTAGCGAAGAATTTTATTAAGATTCAGTAAAACAAAGATCAATAAAGAAATCATGGATCTGTAAATCATAAATTCGAAATGCGACGACAATGGAGACCTCTTTCCATGGCGGAATTATCTCAAGAGCCCAAAGAAACTGTGATTCGAAATTCTGAAGCAAAGAGAGCGAGAGAGAGATTGCGAGAGAGAGAGTACTGATTCAGAGATTTCGAGAGAGAGAGAGAGAGAGATTGCGACGAGTGTAGGTGAAGAGGGGGAATTTGAATTGGAAGAATAAGAGCCGTTGGATGGAAGGAGCTTTTGTAACGTCTATATATTATCACCATTCATCCATCTAGAGGAGCGTCAGAAACCCGGATCCGGGTTACCAAAACGGATCCTCCTCTTCACTAACTTGAATTTTTTTAAACCTTCTTGTTCGGCTTGGAGGGTTTCAAACCAAAGAAAGGATAAACGTTTTCACATATTAAGAAAAACCCCTAGAGTTTTAGTTATTTCACAGAAAGATGACGATTACGCTAATTTCGTATAGACGCCCCCTGTGTTCTGTTCCACTTGTTTGAACAAAATCTAATTCAATTTCATTGAATTTTCGATAGCAGGATTGCCAGAACCCTGGCTATGGCTTATTCTTTAGTACCAAGCTGTTTCCATGGCTATCTGCATACTTGTTCGTTCTCCACCACCCAATCTTTCCCGCGTTCTCTCTCTTGCGGTTTTTCTGTTTCTCCCATTTCGAGACTAAGAACATGTGTCAAATTCGAGAAGTTTCAGGGCGAGTCTCCTCTTGAACAGACCACATCAGCTTCTACTTCCTCTGCTTCACAGGAACTACCATTAGAAGAAGAAGAAGAAGAAGGCGATAAGTTCAGTAATTTGTCCACTTGCTTTCTTTGTTCGACTACACTTTATGTTTTTGTGATCATTAAAAGCGTCGAGTTCGATTCAAAGTTGATCAATTTCCTCACTTTCCTGAAGATTATTGTGTGGCTACTGGAATGATAAGGGAACATATGATTAAAAATGAAGTCTTTTTTTGCAAGTGAATGATTTGGAGAAAGTATGTAGATATTTAACTCTGTAGCTTCAGAGGGAATACTATTCATAGATTTTTATTATAAATTTTCAGCTGTTTGCCGAATGATTTGGTGGGAGCTGTTCGGCAGTCAGGTGAAGCAAGTGCCTCGTTCGTGAACTCTGGAGGAACAAGAGCCATCGTAAGGGCTCGTTAATAAAGAGATCTGCTACCAGTTTCATTCACTAGTTTTATCCTAGAGTCTGACTCTTACAATCACGCAGGTGGAGCTCTTAATTCCTCAGCTGCAGTTCTTAGACGATGAAGGTGCGCAAGCTGAACTTTGGGACCTTTCACGGGTTTTCTTGGAGACACTTATTAAAGAAACAGGTTGTGAGGTGAGTTAACAGTTTATGAAACTTTTTTACATAATTCGGTTGATCGAGTCAGTCTGATATAATGTTTTTTTAACTCCTAGTGGTTTTGAAATGTTGTTGTCAGAGAGTTAAAGCCGTGTTTCCAGATGCTGGAGCTGCTGCATTGCTAAAATATCGGTGGAAGGATGCAACTTTTGGATTTGCTAGGTAAGTTTGCTTCATCTTGAGAGCTTAATAGTTAACATGAGTCCTTGAAAGGGAATATGCAGTCATGTTCCTTGTTGTGATGCAGCTTAAGTGACCGGAAACCAGTGGAGAAAGAAGATGAGATCATTGTCATGGTTGTTCCTGATTACCAAATGCTGGAATATGTCGAGAAAATTGCAAAAGGGCTTGCTGATGACCCGGTAACTAAATCTGTCAAATCTTAATTTTGGCTTTTACCAAGACCTTTTGTTCTAACATCAAAGGACATGTGTTTGTGCTCTTTCAAGCCAAGGCCTCTCGTTATGTGGAACCCTCGTCTTATAAGCGAGGAAGTCGGGGTTGGGTTTAACGTGAGAAAACTGAGGCGTTACTTCCTAAGGTAAAAACAGGCGAGATCCTTATTGAGACTTGAGAAGGCTATTTGACTTCACATCAATAACTGTTCTTTTTATACCTGTTTTGTAGTTCTTTTACTACGGTTTACTCCATGAGACCTCTGGCTGCTGGTGCTGTCTTCAGGTGTTATCCTGGGTAAGGCTAAGACTAAAATTTTCGTATCTGATCTATGACTCTATGTACATGCTATCTAATGATTGCAACGTGATCATTTTCTTTGTCCTGATTTAATTTCTAGTAAATGGAAAGTCTTCTACGACGATAAAGACAGACCTGGCCGGTATCTTCTCGCCAAAGAACTCATTGGTCGACCTGATGCTGAGGATCTCGAGGTTAATCTGAATACTAGATTGGACTCCTATTTTTATTGAGCTGGCATATTCTTACCTGCACTGAAAAGAATTGGATTCAAATCCAAGATACATAGCTGATTTCGGTACATTTCATTTGTGAAATGTTTTCTTTTTGCAGATAATATATGGGAACGTAGAAGAGAAATCAGATGAAGAGCCATCTTTATTGAGTCAAGCTGCTGGAATTTTCTCATCCATTAACAGGTTCATGAAATCTATGTGAAGATGATTTCTTCTCCGCAGTGTATTATTTGTTCACATATCGGGTAGTATAAATGTAAGCAAAGGGTATATATCTTTGTATAACGAATAGAATATATACTCGTAAAGATTTCTGCTTGTTTTGTGTGTCACTGAACTTCTTTGGCCCAGATCACACCTACAAATGCAGATACCATGAATGAGAGTTGAGACTATGTTTTCTCTTCTGTTACATATCTATAATGACAACCTCATGGAGATATTTGCGTTTGCCTGGTGTTGGAAATTTTGGTTCACCTTCTGTGTTGCAGTAGAACATAGCTGGGACCTGGGAACTTCAGCAACATAAACAGTCTGCTTGTGTGCTTGAAGATTCAGGTTGTTGCTTATTTTGCTTCTGACATAGACTGTGCTGAAACTAAGCTTTAATGATAGGGAGCATGTAGCAACTCTGCCTAAGCCAAATAATCATTAGGTTTCTTTCAATCGCTCTTGGTCCTGGTACTTTCGCTCATTTGACTTTTTATGGCACAAGATGCAAGTACTTATTACTTCGAGGACCAGATAATAATTTTTTGAAAATGGGAAATTATCCACATAGAAAAGGGTGCCTGATCTCTTGTGGATGCTCTTCCATTCTTCTCAGAGAAAATGACGTAAGGAACATATGAGAAAAGTACATATACATGTAACTATAAAATGAATTAAATTATTGTAAGCTGTTAAAAAAAAAAATTGATCAACACCTCTCCTCTCGCTCTAGCCGTAATAGCATCATCACGAGTCCACCATTCCAACCAAATCATTTAATATAGCATCTATCTACGTTAAACCCAACGTTGATCTTCTTCTATAAGTGTACACGAAATTTACATATCATATCCTCATTTTCGTATTTCTTACCTTTATCTTACCTTAAATGTTTTTTAAACTGTAATGTTTTGATAGAATGGTATTTATGCTGTGAAGCAATCGGTGGTTTTATTATCTATCTCGTATCTTCTCAAGAAAAAAAAAAAATCACTCACGATGGAATTGTCTTCGTCGGCACAACGTCGTCTTGAAACCGTTCGCTCTCACCTCGATTCTTCTCCGGCGGATGATCCAGCCTCTCTCTTCCTCAACGCCACCGCCTCTGCTTCACGCTTCTTTAATGGTGAGCTTTTAGTCCCCTAGCTACGTTTCAGACTTTGATCTCTCTGTGTTAAACCTTTGAGATCGAGCTTTCATTTGTTTGTTTTTCTCCATGTTCTCTAGAGGATAGCTACAGTGTTGTGCTTCCAGAAAAGCTGGACACTGGAAAATGGAATGTCTACAGGTTACAACTCTGCTTTTTCTTTGCATATTTGACTTTGAGACGTTGTTGTTACGTTTGGTTTTAACACGTGTAATTTGGTGATTATGATTTATTATGGTGCATATTCTCTTTTCTGCTGTGCCAGATCTGCGAAGTCGCCTACGAAGCTTTTTAGCAGATTCCCGGATCATCCTGAAATCGGGACTTTGCACGACAACTTTGTGTAAGTTTGATTACTTCTTTGACCTCTTTTTCAATGCTTAGTTTATGAACTAATGCTTGAATTACTTCTTTTTTTTAATCTGGAATCAGACATGCTGTTGAAACATATCCTGATAACAAGTATCTGGGTACACGAGCTCGTCCTGATGGAACCGTTGGAGAGTGAGTTTAAGACTGTTCTTTAACTAACTTTTGAGGTGACGTATGTTTATGTTTGTGTGATGTGATTTCTTTTGAAGGTACACATGGATGACATATGCGGAAACAGCTTCTGCAAGACAAGCCATAGGTTCAGGACTTCTGTATAATGGAATTAACCAAGCAAGTTTTCTTTTCCCTCTACAGTTATTCTTTGAATATGTCCTATATAAAACTCCACGGAAATTATATTTAGGTTCTAGTTTTATCGATCCATATGTCACCTTTTTCAAAAAGAAGTCTTCTTTTAATGGAACAGGGAGCTTGCGTTGGACTCTATCTTATCAACAGACCTGAGTGGTTGGTTGTGGATCATGCTTGTGCAGCATATTCATTCATCTCTGTTCCTTTATACGATACACTTGGTACCCTTGAACCCTTCTTAAAGTTTGAACTTTTTTTCTCGTTAACTTTTTGGGGGTTTGCAAGCGATTGTCTTTTCTTATAATATGATTTTGTTGTTACACAGGTCCAGACGCTGTTAAGTTTGTTGTGAATCATGCTACTCTTCAGGCCATATTTTGTGTACCGCAAACCTTAAATACTGTAAGTGTTGCTTTGGTTTGTTCCATTATCTTATGATGATGATCAGTCCAAGTGGTCTAAACCGCAGCACTTTCAATCTTCTTCAGTTGCTAACCTTTCTAGCTGAAATCCCATCCATTCGTCTCGTTGTGGTATGTACTTCTTAATTGTGTAATTTCACTGTAAGTTTTTATATATACTTGCATTTATTTATCTATTTTTGCACTGTGATAAGGTGGTGGGAGGGGCTGACGAGAATTTGCCATCACTTCCTATAGGATCTGGAGTCAAAATTGTATCACACCAAAAGCTATTGAGTCAGGTAGCCTTCTGCTATGTGTTTATAAGTAAGCGCGTGCTGTTATCTTGGCCATCAGCTTCATGTCGCTGCTGATTATCTTTTAGGGTCGCAGTAGCTTACATCCATTTTCCCCTCCAAAGCCTGAAGACATTGCAACCATATGCTACACAAGTGGAACCACAGGAACACCAAAGGTGAGTTGTTTCCAGTTTCTGAAGCTTGATGTTTTTTTGTGTTCATCTGGTTGAAGTGATGTTGAAAAATATGGTGCATGAATGACATTAAAGCTAAGCACATTTTATATGTTCTTTGTTTTGAAGGGTGCTCTGTTGACTCATGGAAACTTGATCGCAAATGTCGCCGGTTCCAGCCTGTCGATAAATTTTTTACCTGAAGATATGTGAGTTGAAAATTTCCCTCCAGAAGTGAGATACATATATAATTGCACTATATAGTTTTATATTTCCATATAGTGTTGGAAGTCCTTAACTCAGATGTCTTGTGTCTTTAGTTACATATCATATCTTCCTTTGGCGCACATCTATGAACGTGCAAACCAGATAATGGGTGTGTATGGTGGTGTTGCTATCGGTTTTTATCAGGGGGTATGTAAGCTCATGTCTTATGACATATTGATATGAACTTGTATTACGATATCGAACTAATTATATACACTCATTTGACAGGATATCATGAAACTGATGGATGATTTGGCTGTGTTACGGCCAACAGTATTCTGCAGTGTGCCTCGCTTATATAATCGTATATATGATGGGTAAGTCACTCTTACGCTTCCTGTGTAAATCAATTTGCTACTATTATTGTGGAGTTCTGTGGTTCTATGTGCTAATGTTTATGTTTATTATCCCCACAGGATTACAAGTGCGGTAAAATCCTCCGGGGTTATGAAAAGAAGGCTTTTCCAAGTTGCCTTTAACTCAAAGAAACAAGCGATCATAAATGGTACTAGAAAAAAAAGTGAATCAAGTATATACCTTTGTTAAGCTTTCTGCATTATCATTATCCTTGTTTCTCGTGTGTTCTTTAGGCCGGAATCCGTCTCCACTTTGGGACAAACTGGTGTTCAACAAAATAAAAGAAAAGCTTGGTGGACGAGTTCGTTTCATGGGTTCTGGTGCTTCTCCATTGTCACCTGATGTCATGGATTTCTTGAGAGTGTAAGTTTTCCTTTCGATTGTAACTTTTCTGCCGTAATTTCACTCTCACTGATTTCTAAGAATCTGAAACTCTTGCACAACAACATTGTAAAATGTGGTCGTGCTCATCATTATGATATACAGGTGCTTTGGATGTTCGGTGCGTGAAGGGTATGGTATGACCGAGACTTCTTGTGTAATAAGCTCTATGGATGAAGGTGACAATTTATCTGGACATGTCGGATCCCCTAACCCAGCGTGTGGTAAGAAGCAATGTTTTATTTTTAAGGACAGATAAGATAACATTAGTGAAGACCTTTTTAATCCAATATGTATGAGTACTGATTTTTGTTTTTGAAAATGTTTCTTTTAGAGGTAAAACTTGTGGACGTTCCTGAAATGAATTACACATCGGAAGATCAACCATACCCACGTGGTGAGATCTGTGTTAGAGGGCCAATCATATTCAAAGGCTACTACAAAGATGAAGAACAAACGTAACATTTTTTTACATTATTTCTTTAGGTTCTGGTTATATGTATAGATATCGATCTTGACACATTTCAGTTGAGCAGGAGAGAAATTATTGATGAGGATGGCTGGCTACACTCGGGAGATATCGGGTTGTGGTTACCCGGTGGTCGGCTCAAGATCATTGACAGGTTTTATAAATTCGAAACAATCTTTATAATTTTCCCTCTGTTTTGATATTGAAGAACTGAAATAATTGTTAAAACTTCAATGTTCATGATAGGAAGAAAAACATATTTAAGTTGGCGCAAGGGGAATATATAGCACCAGAAAAGATCGAAAATGTTTATACGAAATGTAAATTTGTTTCCCAGTGTTTCATATACGGTAAGCAAAAAAAGACTATCGTCTCTCTACCAACAAAACACAATGCTTCTTCGCTTGTGCTATTTCTCAACCGAGTCAGAAATGTCTATATTGTAGGTGATAGCTTCAATTCTTCTCTAGTAGCTGTAGTTTCAGTTGATCCAGATGTTATGAAAGATTGGGCTGCATCAGAAGGCATCAAGGTATTGTTATTTGTTAACTCTCAATGATATCTGAGAGACTTCTTATTCGACTGGTTTTTACACAGCTAAAGAAGTTCCTCAATTTGTTGCAATCTCTTCTTGGTGATTGCAGTATGAGAATCTAGGACAGCTCTGTAAAGATCCAAAAGTGAGAAAGGCTGTTCTTGCTGAGATGGACAACGTTGGAAGAGAAGCTCAGGTAAAACAAAACCTGCTTTAACAATCTCACATGTGGTAAAGAAAATAATTTAACTCAACAAACTAACAATTTGTGGTAATACAGTTGAGAGGATTTGAGTTTGCAAAGGCTGTGACTTTGGTGCCAGAACCATTCACTTTAGAGAATGGACTTCTAACACCAACATTTAAGGTAAACCAACAACAATATGAAGTACTTGAAGTCGCAAATGAAATTTTGTTACTTTACCTCTCGGAATCTCTAATTTCATGTGTGTTTCAACTGACGAACAGATAAAGAGACCCCAAGCAAAAGCTTACTTTGCAGAGGCAATATCCAATATGTATGCGGAAATCGCAGCCTGGGACCCCATGCCGTCTAAACTGTGATGATCGATATACACGAGACTCAAAAGTGTTTGTTGTATTACGAGGGTAATTTTTATAGAACTGGAGAAGATGTGATTGGAGGTAGATTATTTCTAAGAAATAAGTCAGATTTTCTTATGCTGTAATTTTCATTTATACTATCAAATAAAAGAAGCAGAGAATTCAATTCTCAGCTACATATCTACGACAGCCATAGACACATTCAAACTTTTCTTGTACGGTACTTGTTTCAAACAACCATACATAGTATCTGGAAAGAAAGAAATGCAAGGAAACATGGAGAGAAGGACTCTTCCTCAGACCGGTTAGTTCAACTCATCAACAAACAGCTTAAAATCGCCTAAGCACCATTCGAGAAACAGGGGACAGACACTACCATGATGGCCTTCAAACTTCGTTTGCAGCTACGGCAAACGCGTAGCTCGTTACTCCAATTCTTTTATACTTTCTTAACCAAACTTTCAGCCTTATTTTTCTTAATGTAAACAAATGATTGTTTTTTCTTTGAGTATTAATTTAACATTTATATTCAAAAAAAAAAAAAAAGAAGCAGAGAATGGTTCTAATCCTGAAATGGAGGATGAATGTGACCGTACATAGTGCAGGGCTGTACCGTTTTGGTTTGGCTAACGCAAGTAAGGCTATTGTTATGCTATTTCTTATGTGAATAAGCAGAAAAGTGCTTGCACAGCCAAAACGAGTTTAAACCAAACAACATGAGAAAAGTAAATTGTAGTTAAAAATTACTGGTCGTATTCTACACAGTATGCCAAACGAAAATGGAACTAAATAGTAACCCGTTTATTTCGTTGAAGTGTAATTACTATTTAAAATGCTTATAATGGAATAGATGGATCACGATTGTCTATTTTATTGGCAATGGCATGTAATCAAAATATTGATAGTCAACCAATATGTAGGACTATTATGTATTACTCTATGTTGTAAAACTTGCTTAAGCAATATACTGATTGTATTTGTCTTTTTGACTGACAACAAAGTAATTTTCAATTCAAGTAAGTTAATAAATATAAATTACAAGTCATTAATTTTATAAAAAATATTTGACTAATTTTTTTTTGCTGTATAGTTTTCTTTAAAATATAATGTTTATATAATTCATTACAATGAAATAGATGGATCACAATTGTTTATCTTATTGGCATGTAATTATAATAATAATGATAATCAAATAATGTTTGTGTAAATTTTATGATGATGGATAAAGATATAAAAATATATTTTATTATTTAATCGTGTAGAAGTTTTATTTAAAAAAAAAAATATATAATTTTTTATTATGTTTTAAAATATATTAACTTTATTTGTTTTTCACTGAGAATAATGTAATTTTCGATTCAAGTTAATATATGTATATATATATATATATTTATATTTATATATATTTAAAACCATTAATTTTATAAAAATATTTAACTAAATCTTTTACTGGTTTAAATATTTTAGTATATTTTCTGTAAAATAAATATTTTATATAATTCATTATAATAAAAATGGATGGATCACAATTGGCTATCTTATTGACATGTAATATTATGATATTCAAGCAAAGTTTTGATGATGATATATAAAGATATATTTGATTATTATATTTGTGTAAAAATATTATTTTAGAAAAAAAACGCAACGTGTAATATTTTAATAAATTTCTCAATATTTTATTAATTTTTTACTATTAATAATGTAATTATAGATTCAAATTAAACCAATAAATAAATAAAATTATTTTTTGTATTAAAATATCTGAATTTTTTAATTGTTTTAAATATCTTTCTATATCTTTCTGTCAAAAGTTTTACTATATATGTCATCAATTGGATTCAAAATTATTGATTAGAGAAAAATATATTAACATAAGAAAATATATTATAAAGAGTTGACCAAAAACAAGGGGGGAAAAGAAAACAAAGTAGAAGCAAAGAAATATTACATTTTCTAGTTTTCACCGTCATTAATTTATTTGGTATAATTTTATTAAGAAATTTGGGTATTTTCAAATACAATCCCATGTTGCCGTTACTAGAAACCCTAAATGAAAATCAAGAATATCCAACGATTCATATACAGAGAAGCCACGTGTGCGTGTCAGATGACGAGCTTTAGATATTCAAGATACGAAAAAAATAAAAATAAAAGAAATTGAAAAACCATGAACCAAAAAACGGAAAGCCTATTGGCTCTCAACTCTCAAGTCGTCCTTTTATTCAAGTTTCGCGGCAACGCCTCTCTCTCAATCTCTCTCTATCTCTCTCTCTTTTTCATCTAAATAATCCCTTTTTTTTTTCTTCTTCTTCTTCTCTCTCTCTCTCTATCTTGTCTCTTTTAAAAACCTCTTTCGAATTTCTCACCGATCTCTTGAAGAGTTCTCAAGCTCTCTCTCTCTCATCCGACTTCTTCTCTATGTGACTCATCGCCGATTCTCTTTGAGCCGCGTAATTGGTGAGTGGATCTGTTCTGATTTAGGGTTTTAAGAGGGTTTTCTTAAACAGAACTAATTGGGATTTTTTGAACTTCACTTTGAGGGAAGCCTTATGGGAAATTTGGATTCCGATTTGGTGGGGGGGAGAAGTCTGCTTCTGTCATTCATGCTTCCCGGTTCGGCGATTCGGTTTTCGATTTCCCAAGTTTCTTTCTTACTTTCAAATTACAAATTTCTGGGAAACTTTGGATTTGAAAACTGTGATTTATGGTAGATTTTGCGGGTTTTTTTACGAAATTTGAATCTGAATCTGGGTTGTCTTTGGTCACTTCTACTTTTGAATTTCCCAAATTTGATTCTGATTCGGGTTTTTTTTATTTACTGATGCTGAAAATGGTAAGCAAAGTTGTTGTCTTTCTAACTCGGAATCGACTTACTGATCTTCCTGTAGTGAAATCGAATTCTGGATTTTGTTGAAGGGAGCAAAGTTTTCTCCAAATTTTAAAACTTTCGTTGGAATTTCACTGGGCAGAGAATATAGATTATGGCGCCCAGTAAGAAGTCGAAGGGTGTGAACAAGCGCTTCACCAAAGAAGCCTCTCCAGAATTAGATTTAAGGAACTCCACCAAAATCAAGGACCGAGTGAGTCTACGTGTCATTTGGATGCTTTTTCTTATCTTCTTATTAAGACTCACTTGAATTTAAAGTCGCTCTCTTTGTAACTTGGATGCTCTTTTGCTGATTTTTGTTTGACTATTGTTTTTCTCATCACAGAAGAAGAAATTGACTGACAAGCTGGGACCTCAGTGGACGAAAGGTGAGCTTGAGCGTTTCTATGACGCCTATCGGAAGCATGGCAGAGATTGGAAAAAGGTAAACTGTGTTGCACAGTATGGTTTTTATGTGACTACTCTCTCAACTTTTGTATGACTTCAAACTCTTAAGACTACTTCTTCCCTGTAAACTGCTTAGGTCGCTGCTACGGTGCGGAGTAACCGGTCCGTTGACATGGTCGAAGCCCTTTTTTATATGAATCGGGTATGAATATAAGAATATCACACGTTCCCTAGGCTTCATTCTAACCTTATAACGACATGTCAAACATGAATACCTTTTCATCCATCTGATTTTGCCTTTTTTTACAGGCATATTTGTCCCTGCCCGAGGGAACTGCGTCTGTAGCTGGCCTCATTGCAATGATGACTGATCATTACAGTGTCATAGTGAGTCATTTCTTTTATTACGGCTGGAACACCCTTAAACGTCATTTTAAATAACTTACTGCTTGAGATGGGTCGAATTGTTTGTTTAGTAAAGTTGTGTACATGCTTATGGTAATTTTTGTAGGAGGAGAGCGAAAGTGAAGAAGAAGGCCACGGTGCTTCTGAAGTACCGAGGAAATATCAGAAGCGAAAACGTGCTCAAGTCACGCCTAGTGATATTCGAGAAGAAGTTATTCCACCACATTCAACTGCATCAACGGAAGGATGCCTCTCATTTTTGAAGCTGACACAAGCTTATGGTACAATCATTATTTTCCGCAAATCAGTTTCCTGAATGGCTTAAAAGATGCTAAACAAATGATTACTCTGCGATTTAAATTGTTTTGAGTAAATGAACAACAAGCTGTTTTTTAGCTTAATTCTGTAGTTCACAAAATTTATAGGGTAACCGTCTGTCTTGTGGAATTCTGTGGCAGCGTAACAATACCTGTAAATGAATATGTTCAAGAATGTGTAACAGCTACTTTACGTAATGCAGGAAAGGAGCGACGTGCCACTGGTAAACGTACACCTCGGTTTCCTGTACCAAGTGCAGACCAGAGGGGTGATATTGAAGGTTCAACGCCACTAAATAAGAGAGCCAAAACACAACTTGAGGCTGATGATGATCATGATGTTGATGATGATGATGATGCTGATGATGATGATGATGATGAAGTACTAGCACGAGCATTGGCAAATGCATCGAGAAGGGTAGGAAGGTCTCCATATAGAAGAACACAACTCAAAGACAGCACGCCAAATGTGAAAATGGTATCTCTATAGCTCTAGAAATTTAAGGTTATTATCATTTCCTGATTCATTGAAAACACATTTCTACTCTTTTGCTTTTGCTAGTCACAAGCAAAGGAAGCTCAATCCAAGTACCGTGCTAGGTCCATGTTTGAGAATGTGGTGATAATAAGCCGAGATAGGAGGCATATTAAGGGAAATCCAGATAGAAATGGTGCCTTGTTGTTAGATATGGAAGGGGTTGGTACCGTAGAGGTTCCCCAGAAGGAGAAAAATGTGAGATTTGAAGAAGCAGAAGGAGATGCTTCTGATGACAGCGGAGAAGCATCCGGTGCCAATGAGAGACTCAGATCTAATCCGCAGAAAGGAGATGTTGATGCCCCAGGAGGAAACTTTACTTATAGAGGTAAAACCCAATAATAAGTTGACGTGGGAAAATTCATAGGTCCAATAATACTCCCTTTTTTAGAGTTTTCTATCCCACACTGTCTAATTAACCTAGGAGCCTTCATCTTTTCATGTGTAGATGAAATAGATGCTCTGGTTGCATTGACTGCATTGTCAGCTTCAGTGACTCCGGCTGGTTTGATGGAATCAGGTGAGCATCGAATGGTTTTATATTCTGGGGTTGGGTTTTCCCATTGACGATGTATAATGTCTGGGTTTAGAAGGAAAGACCCATTAATAATACATATCTGCAGCTTTAACCTTTTACCTCTCTTTATTTATTTCTATTGTTTTGTCTTGGATCCAGAATCATCTGCACAGCTGAAAGAAGAAAGAGTAGCTAACACTCGGGAAACCATATCCAGTAGCCATAACAGAGAAAAAGAGAAACAAGCAGGACCTGAAGATAGTCACGTACATGTAGTTTCAGCTGCTGATAATAGAAAACCGAAGTCTGCGCAGGAACTCGTTGATGGTAATGCTGTTTACATAGGGGAACTTGACACTTCAAGAAGGAAACGTAAATCTCCACATAATAAGGTATTTTGCAAATCTATATATATGCAAAACCCGCTTCCCTCCTGTTTGCTACTTTTTATTGCGTGGATTTTGATTTTACTCTGTGATCTGTGGTTGGTTGTCCACAACGCAATTGTAGGATCCTTGACAAAGTAGTTTCATCAAAAAACTTATGCTTATGCTCAATTTTTGTTTGTTTGTGATTCCTCTCATGATATTTGTTTATTGCATTGCAGGAATCGGCTGAAGATGATAATTTGAGTACTCTGATCAACACCAGACGTGCCGGTCAAGGTCCAGCAAAGCAGCAGAAAACTGCAAAGATCTCGGAAGAATCTTGTTCAACTAGTGATAAGAAACTAACTGGACCAGATGCATTAGTATCAGCTACACAAGTTTCAGGTTCGGGTGCAGCGAGTTTGCCGCAGAAACCACCAAACAGGCGTAAGATGAGTTTGAAGAAAAGTTTACAAGAAAGAACTAAATCTTCTGAAACCACTCATAACAAGTCACATAATTACGAAATAGATCCAAAAGATGAATTATTAAAGGTGGAGTCTCTAACTTCATTTCTCTTAGATGCATTAAAAATTGGGTAACTTATTTGCTTTTTCCATTTACAGGAAAAGGTTTCGACTTGTCTGTCATATCCATTGGTACGTCGAAGGTGCATATTTGAATGGTTCTATAGTGCTATTGACTATCCGTGGTTTGCAAAGATGGAGTTCATTGATTATTTAAATCATGTGGGCCTTGGTCACGTTCCAAGACTTACTCGTCTTGAATGGAGCGTCATTAAAAGGTTTCTAAAAGTTCCCGTCTGTATTCAAATAAAAATTTGCCATAGTATCTATATAAAGATTTGAAAAGGTTACTCATATTGTATATTTTCAGTTCTCTTGGTAGACCTCGGAGATTCTCTGAGAGATTCATACAGGAAGAGCGGGATAAACTCAAACAATATCGTGAATCTGTGAGAAAGCATTATACAGCGCTACGCGCAGGTGCTAGGGAAGGGCTTCCTACAGATTTGGCCCAGCCTTTATCAGTCGGGAATAGAGTCATTGCCATCCATCCTAAAACACGGGAAATTCGTGATGGCAAGATTCTTACTGTGGATCATAACAAGTGCAACGTTCTGTTTGATGAATTGGGCGTCGAATTGGTTATGGTAAATCGCAAACTATACCAATTCTGTTGGCACAATTCACTTCTTGTGACTTGTGGATAATGTTTTACACTTTAATCGCATCTCAGATGATTTAACAAATCCTTTTTTTTACAGGACATTGATTGCATGCCTTTAAATCCGTTGGAATACATGCCTGACGGTCTGAGGAGGCAAATGGATAACTGCTTGTCAGTAAGTAAAGAAGCACAGCTTAGCAAACACCCAAGCTCTGATGCATCTGCTCTGTTCCCTCCTTCCGTGGTTGAAAATGTCGACTTTTCCATGAATCCTCCTAAGAAACAGGTAAACAGTGACGTTTGACTGGTGTGTCAAAGCTTTGTTTTTTCTTTTTTTTTTCTTTCAGTACATTTTTGGTAGACTCTATGCGTAATTCAATAAGCCACTACAGGATGATACGGACAGGCGAGTCAGTACTGATCAATCATATAACACAGCCAATAGCAAAGAGAGAAGAGCTGAAATTGAACGAGCTCTGATGCTGCGGCGTACTTCAGATGCACAGGTAATGGCTAATATATGCCTTCTTTGTGGTTATTGGTAACGAAATAGGCGCAAGCTAACAAAACTTGGATGCCCGTGGAAACTCTGCCTTGAGAGTGATAATTTTAAAATTATAAAAAACTGATTTGGTTTCTCCTGTCATAACTCTGTTTTTCAGGAAATGGAGCCAGAAATGCTAGGAATTGTCAGTGGTTCAAGGTCAATAGCACAAGCAATGGTGGATGCAGCTATGAAGGTAGTTACAATATGTTTTTGCGCTTGCCCAGCAATCAACTAGTTTAGTGTATATCTAGATACAGAGAACGTAAAGTCATACAAGTCTTTGTTTAACTTGGCTTCACTGTGGGGTTGTAGGCTGCATCTTCGGTGAAGGATGGCGAAGACGCAGGGAATGTGGTGCAACAAGCTTTAGACTCAATTGGCGAACACCAGCCATTATTAGATAACTCTATAGTGTCTGGTATGAAGCATCAATACCGAGCCAATGGCAGCTTGGATCATCATCTAAGCCGGTCTCCTTCAAATACAGGAGAGCCGATGAGTGAAGAATTGATCGGATCAGAAAAAAACGAAACGCAAATGGCTTCAGAGCTTATCAGCTCTTGTGTTTCAACTTGGCTCATGATTCAGGTAAATTAAAAGGTTGAGGTTTTTTCCTCATTTATTGAAATCGAAATACCCCTTTTGAGGTAATGGTATTTGATTTGAATTTCTTTGATGTTTTGGTTCTGCAGATGTGCACAGAGAAGCAGTATCCACCAGCTGACGTGGCTCAGGTGATAGAGACAGCAGTGGGTAGCTTGAAGCCAAGGTGTCCCCAGAATATGCCGATCTACAGAGAAATACAGACTTGTATGGGATGGATCAAGAATCAAATCATGGCTCTTGTAAAAACATGAAAATAACCTGACATCTTCATCTCAGAAAAAAAAAAGAAAAAAAAAAAGATAACTGCATGGATTGTAGAGGTTAGTAAAGATTTAGTTAGTTAATAACTGAACAGCTTCTTGATTAGTTCCATTGATTCTGTAACTTTGGAGCTGTTATTTTTGTCTTTCTCAGTTTTGTTCTCTTCTCCATTTGATGCTTCGAGAAAGAAAAAAACGTGGTTCTTTAATTGGGCCAGTTTGGGGCTAAAGAGCCTTTAAATAAAGTTTATCATGTCTCTCTCTACTCTTACTTTTCTCCTCTAAAATTACTGATCCAAAATCATAATCAAACTCCGAAGGCCCAACAGAGCCCAATACTACCTAAACCCTTCAAAATAAATAATTTAAAGAAAAAAAAAAACTAAAAACGTAAAATTAAAATTGAGACGGAGCATTTTTATTTCCATCTGATACCGGAGGTGTATCGCCGTCGACATCGTATGTGAATTTGATCGGCAATAACACACTTTTCCATAAAGATTGATACTTTTTTATTTTGCGGGATTTCACAAGTCAGATTTCCGATATTCGAATCTTTTGATTCACTGGAAGTGTTGAGCCGCTCCAGTCAGTAATGGCGGATTTCCAAACATCAACTCAACGGGCCAAGTGGATTTTCACTCCTCAGAGACTGGTATCCTGCTTCTCTTTTCGTCTCCGGTTATGTGCTACTACGTCTAATTGCCTTTTGGTTTTCTTTTGGTCTATCTGTTTCGTACGCTTTGTAAATTTTTCATCTTTAGGGACTGCATCATAGAGTCTGCCTTGGACACGTTTTTGCTCAAGCATTTCGATATTTTTTCTGCTTAATATTGGTATTGCAACTTAGCTTTAGTGTTGTAATTGTAGGCTGAGAGATATAAAGCTGCTAATCAGAGGGCAGTTCAATTGCTGGAGAAGGTGCGTGTTAAGTGTTGATATGGAGCTTTAGTCTCTATTCATGCTAGATTTTAAAACTTCTTCTTATTCCTTCATAGTGTGGAACAACCCAAGTTGAAGTAGATGCTAGTGGGTCACTAACTTATCCTACAGAGAAAGGTGATGCAGGAACTCAAGGTAAGTTTTGGATTTATCTACCATGCTTCGTCCAATATCTTGTTGATAAATGATGTTATTTTTTGCTACTTTACTCTCAGCTGATAAGAAGCTTAAACCTTTGAGTGTTGATGAAGAACGGTTCATGAGAGCATTTTATGAGGCAAAGGTCCAAGAAGTCTGCAGTGCCTTTGCATTTCCTCACAAGATTCAGGTGCATTGCTCTTCTTCCAGAAGGAAATTCATGACCCTATATCTTGTTAGCTCTCTCAATTTATGTTTTGTTTTCAATCTTTTTGCAGGCAACCGCCCTCCAATACTTTAAAAGATTTTATCTGCAGTGGTCTGTTATGCAACATCATCCAAAAGAAATAATGTATACTTCTTTCGAATCCTTGAAAATGCGCTCTGGCTTTACCAATTTACTTTCCCATAAGAAAATATATTTTCAATGTCTTTATCATATTGAGTCAATATATTTCTTTTTTTGCCGAAAGATTTATTTAGATTGTTCGTTACCCCTTGGTAGAATGTTGTAATTTGGACTAATTGATACCTTTCGTCAAACAGGTTAACCTGCGTGTATGCAGCGTGTAAAATAGAGGAGAATCATGTATCTGCTGAGGAAATAGGGAAGGGAATTAAACAAGATCACCACATAATTCTCAAGTATGAGATGGCTGTTCTTCAGGCATGATGAGTCAATTAATCTGTAGCAACTTCCCTATGCTTATTTATCCCTGATGTTCTATTCTCTCTCTGTTCTTCTGTTCATATTAAATTAACTTTATGTGCAGAGTTTGGAATTTGATCTGATTGTTTATGCACCGTATCGTGCAATCGAAGGCTTTGTTGGTAACATGGAGGTAAATCTTGACTGTCTAAATTTTCTTTTATGTTTTCTTATGCCAACTTGGTTTTCTCTGTTTACATCTTCATAATGATGAGAGACTTCTTTTGAGTCGATAGGGAATTTTTTTAGTTGCAAGCATAATTCTGAATGTTATTATTCTTAAGGAAAGAACTTGGTGAAGTTTAGTAGCTTTTCAATATTTTATATCTGGTGTGTAGTTTTTTCATCTTTGTTTAACTTCGCGCTGTCTCCACAAGTGACATCATCTTTTCATCCTTTAGGAATTTCTTCAAGCTAGAGATGAGGAAATCCAAAAGCTGGAGGTAGATCGCTTTTCATTACTGCAAGTCTTTTTTACTTTGCGGAGATTACTGGAGTGTCATTTTCTCATACTTGCATAACATTTCAACTACTCTGCAGAGTTTGCTCAAAGTGGCAACAGCAGAAGCCGATAAAGTTATGCTCACAGATGCTCCACTCCTCTTTCCTCCTGGCCAGGTGATAGTTTCCTTTGTCTACCTAGCCTTTGTTCTTATCAGGTTGAAGATGACCCATTATAGAATTTGGTTAAACTCCTGGTTTGGGATATTTTAGTAAAGCTTACATATGCTGGTCAGGACATAAATTTAGGACGAAAGATAGTGCTTTGTTATCTCTTTTACGGATATATATGTGAAAACTGCATTAACGAATGTGTATAATATTGTAGTTTAGCTTATGGAAATAGATTCACCATGTTCCTTCTTTCAGAGATTTTTTTCTCTTTTGCTTATATCTAACAGAAGAAGTATGACAAATTGTTGTATTGTTTCTCCAGTTGGCGTTGGCTGCTTTACGAATTGCAAATGGGGTTCTTGGAGTGGTTGACTTTGATAGGTTATTTCCCTTTTGCCATCATATGGTTGTCGTACAATTATATCCCCATTATTCATTCTCTCCTCTGGTTTCGTTATGAAAGCTTTTACTGGTTGGAATTTTCAACTAAACTGGATTTAGTGCAGGTACTTAGAGAACATTGTTTCTCAACCGAACTCTGAGCACACGACTTCGGAGCTCACTAAATTACTTGATGACATAGAATCTTTGGTATGCCCGAACTTTTTTTAATATTTTCACATAACGATGAAACTTTCATTTCTTTCTAAAAGGCAGTTTTACTATATGCTCTCCCTCTCTTTGCAGGTAAAGAACTACAAGTACCCAAGTGAAAAGGACATGAAGCATATCAACCGGAAGCTAAAATCTTGCCTAGGACATAGTTCTTCACATGACGAGTACAATTAAACTTCCTGCTATTAATTCTTCTAACGACTTCATATATATATTTCATATCTTTCTTTTTTACTTATTCTATCGACTCTCTCTATGTGGATTTATATTCATTTTCCTCAGGAGCAAGAAACGAGAGAAGAGATCGAAGCACAAGTCACACAGGAGCTCGAATGATGCACCAGACGGGGCACCGATAGGTTGAGTTTCTCGTTTTGCCATTAGCAACCCTTTCTTGGCATGTGTTAGTTTTAATCTTACTGAATTTGAAAAATCCTCTTGAGAGTTTGTTTCTCTGTTGTTGTTCTTACTAGTAAATTTGCATAATTTTAAATTGGAAATCAGTGTTACAGAGACAAAAGTTCTATCCGGCAACAGTATTAGAGCTAACGTTCTTGTTTTATTCTCTGGGAATCATAAATTAGGTTTAATGGGCTATATTCATCTAATAAATGGGCTGGGCTATATTCATTGAATAAATGGGCTGATTTTGATTAGGGTGGGGCTAGCTTACAAATGCTCAATCCACCCTCCAATAATATAAACGCTGCTGACTAGACTTTTGGATTTTGAATTTTGGAGCAAAAGCAGATGGCAGCAAAATGTCGTTCTTGATCGCGCCGCTATATAAACGCTGCATCATATATCGTCTTCGTAATTAAGAAAATATAAAAGTAATTAACTGATCCTAAAACTCGAACCTTTGAGTGTGTGTTTGTTGGCTTTCGACCAAAATCTGTTGTGAAAGGAAACAAAAATGGCTACAATGGCGAGGGCGAGCTCTGGCCTATCTTACCCTGAGAGATTCTACGCCGCCGCATCGTACGTCGGCCTCGACGGATCTGCATCGTCGGTGAAACGACTCAGCTCCAAATTCTCCAACGACACCGCTTTGCTTCTCTATGCGCTGCACCAGCAGGTCCCGATAAGTTTCATCTTCTATCTACTACAATGCTAAACTCGCGTTTTTCGAATTCCCCGAGATCTGGCGATTTTAACAACGTCTTCATTTCTATTTCAATTTTTGTGTCCTTTTTATCTTTCTTTTCTTCTTCTCTAGCAATCAACTTATTCATCATCCTTGTGATAAAAAGTAGTCTTTTTTTTCTGTCTTTGACATGTTTGAACAGGCTACTGTAGGACCTTGCAATGTACCTAAACCGAGTGCGTGGAATCCAGTTGAGCAAAGCAAGTGGAAAAGGTATTCTTTCTCGGTCAATAAACTATCTCGCATTCTACACTCTAAGAGAGGCTTTAATTTCATCAAAGTAGCTTCCTATTGTGTAAGGATCATCAATATGTCTCATAAATCAGGGCAATGGCAAAAATAAATCTTTGTACATGTAAGATGTTAAGAGAGTACGTAAAAATGTGGTACTTTTTGTTTCCATCCTTGGAGGAAAAAATAGAACTTTGGTGCGCATGCAAAAGTGCAAAGACAAACCTACGTCGCACAAATTTCGCTACCTTAGGATATGTTAACACAGAACCTGGTCCTTGTGAACATTCCTAATAGAGGTATATGTTTACTAGTTGGCAGGGGCTTGGAACCATGCATTCCATTGAAGCAATGCGTCTCTTTGTGAAAATTCTAGAGGTAACCAACAGAGGGGCTTATGCTCATTTTTCTCTATCTGTGGATCATCGGCTAATTTCGTCATATTGCTCCCTTTTACAAAGGAAGAAGATCCTATTTGGTATCCAAGGTCTTCGAACTCTGTTCCGGAGCCTGTTGTAGATGTCCAGATCAGTGTGAGTTTTGAATCTCAAATTAACAAAACTTCATTAATTATACATAGGATCAAGTTTCTGTTTTTGTATGTATTGCTAGCACGCCGCAGATACCAGTTTCTCGTCTGAGGTGTTTAATCCTTGTGTATAACACCATTCCATGTTTAGGTTCATATTTCTTTCTTTTTTTTGGTAAAAATGCGAAGTATCTTACTCATTTAGCAAATGGGATTGATTCTCTTTCGCAGAACACAAAGGCCGAGCCTAGTATTGAGAATGGAGCTTCATTTGGTGAGACAATGACTATTTCTACCGAGGATGGGCGCTTGACGGAAACCCAAGATAAAGATGTAGTTTTGGAAGACCCGAATACTATTTCTGTGTATAACCAGTGGACGGCACCACTAACATTAGGTCAGCCACCAAAAGCTCGGTATGAGGTAATACTTTTTACCTAAAACCTTGTGGAACATGAAAGAAGAGGATCTCTTCGTATATCTTCTCTTTTATAATTTTTAGTTATTATATTCGTTTCAGCATGGAGCAGCAGTTATCCAGGATAAGATGTATATATATGGTGGAAATCACAACGGGCGTTATCTAGGTGATCTTCATGTAAGGAAATTATAGCATTCTTTGAATAGCATTGTGTAATATAATCAAAATATTTGGTTTCAGTTTTGCCTACCTTTGAAAATCTTCTCCTACTATTTTAAGTGACATAGAAGCAGGTTTTCTGTAAATTGTGTTTGAAATACAGGTTCTAGATTTAAACAACTGGACTTGGTCAAGAGTTGAAACCAAGGTCGTGAGCGAATCACAGGAAACATCATCTCCAGCAACAATAACTCACTGTGCTGGTCATTCTTTGGTTTGTATTTTAACTTGCGTTTTGTTTTGGTTTTCCTTCTTTGGTTTTCTAGCCTTGATATATCAAAGGCAGGTTTTAGGGAAAGTACAGTAATTCCTCGTGAAATCCACATGCTACTAGTTTAGAGCAGAAAAGAATCTAGCTAAACGTTATTCTCATGGCATTCTTTTGTTTGTTATGTAGATACCATGGGACAATAAGCTTCTGTCTATCGGTGGTCATACAAAGGATCCCTCAGAATCAATTCTAGGTAGGGACTTAAAACACTTTTGAAATGGCTAATTTCTGGTAAGTTATAGTTTTGTGCATGATAATTTTTGTATATCACTTTTTCTTCTGTTTTATGTTACAGTGAAGGTCTTTGATCTGCAGACCTGTACATGGTCAATCTTAAAGACATATGGGAAGCCACCGGTACATCATCTTTCTCCTAAGTTTACTCATCTTTACATGGGAAACATTCCGATCTAGTAATCCACATTTTTGAACATAGGAAAAAAAGAATGAAAACTTGCTCTCTTACTTCCTTTGTAGTATTCCCAGATGTTAAATTGCATCTGAATACAATTTATTGATCTTCTTCTGATAATTGAAATTGGGTCTGTAGCTTGGCTTCTTCGACACTATGTTATCACTCTCTCTTGCTTGCAGATTTCGCGTGGAGGCCAGTCATTGACTCTTGTGGGAAAAAATTTGGTGATATTTGGCGGCCAAGATGCAAATAAATCGCTTCTGAATGATTTGCATATACTTGATCTGGATACCATGACCTGGGATGAGATAGATGCCGTGTAAGATCTTATGACGTTTCTGCCTTTTATTCTCGCTTTTAAAGAAGTTAGGTCTGTTTTAAAAACTAGATACAAATCGGGAAACTGAAGGAAATTTTACAAAGCTGCCAACTATATTATCTACTTTCATATCTTTGTCAATGAAAGATCAGCAGTTCAAGGTTAAACCTCTGTACTTTCAGGGGCTCTCCTCCATCTCCAAGGTCTGATCATGCTGCTGCAGTGCATGCTGAGCGTTTCCTTCTAATCTTTGGCGGAGGATCACATTCAACTTGTTTTGATGATCTGCACGTCCTCGATCTGCAAACTGTATGTTAAGCTTCTTCTTTTTTCAGCAACGCTCTTTGTCGGCTTTTTGACGTTTCTCTTTCCATATTATAGATGGAGTGGTCAAGACATACACAGCAAGGTGAAGCACCAACTCCACGTGCTGGGCACGCTGGTGTGACGATTGGGGAGAACTGGTTTATTGTTGGTGGTGGAGATAACAAGAGCGGTATGTTTCTGGACTTTATGTTACATGGAACCTTTCCTGGCGAAAAAAAAGAATTACCCTTTTTGCTTATACAGTGTGATCAATTGTTGTTATGCTTGCTGGTACTTAACGCAGGGGCATCTGAGACTATTGTATTAAATATGTCAACTCTTGCGTGGTCAGTACTCACATCAGTCCAAGGACGTGTACCTCTCGCTAGTGAGGTAGTTAAAAAAACATATCCCTCTTTTATCGTATTCCATATAAGTCAACTACTCACTATTCCTGAAACATGAAACTTGAGTAAATCACTTGTGATTTCTTTTTACTCTTTCAGAATTGAGCTGCAAATGTTACTTTGATAACAGGGATTGAGTTTAGTTGTGAGCTCATATAATGGCGAAGACGTGATCGTTGCTTTTGGTGGATACAATGGACATTACAACAACGAGGTACCCATAAATACAATGTGTCCTGATTTGGATTTCCAACTCGGTTATTAATCCTGTTTTTTGCCAATCAAAGGTGAATGTTCTTAAACCAAGCCACAAATCAAGCTTGAAATCAAAGATTATGGGAGCTTCTCCTGTACCAGATAGTGCTTCTGCTGTTAATAACGCCACTACCAGAGATATTGAGTCTGAGATCGAGGTGAGCCAAGAAAGCAAAGTTCGGGAAATTGTCATGGATAATGTAGGATCAAAGGTCAGATTTTTCGCTCCTCAAGTTATGTGAATAAGAAAAGTATACTAGATCATCATCAATTTATCTCGTATTGCTTTCCTTTGTCTTTGTGTCTTGAATACTTAAATCCACAGGTTGAAGGAAAAAGCGAGCGGATTATCACATCCCTTAAATCCGAGAAGGAAGAACTGGAGGCATCACTCAGCAAGGAGAAGATACAAACTATCCAACTAAAGGAAGAGTTAACAGAGACAGAAGCACGAAACACAGACTTATACAAGGTAATAAATAATACTATTGCATTTGCCCTCATGGATCTCTCTTGCCTTTTAACTCGATTTTACCAGAACAAAACCGAACAAAAAACAATCATGTAGTAGGTTTTCTGTAAATTGGTTCTTATTTAGTCTTGCATTTAACCATTTGGAACGTGGAACCGACTAGTAACCTTATACACATGACTTGAGCGAGCTTATTCGAGATTGTTTTGTCAATCAACATTTTGTTTTGTATCTGATAAATAGGAACTTCAATCCGTGCGGAGTCAACTTGCAGCGGAACAATCAAGGTGTTTCAAATTAGAGGTATTTAGATCCGTTACCAAGAATATCCACCTTTTGAAATGTTCCGGGTTGATATATGAATCTCTATAATCCCAAACAAATTGCCTCTCCGACTTTGTCTAAATCTCATCAAAACTCGGTCTAAATGCTCGTAGGTTGAAGTTGCAGAGCTAAGACAAAAGCTTCAGACAATGGAAAAACTTCAAAAGGAACTCGCACTCCTCCACCGTCAAAGAGCGGTTGCGTCTGAACAAGCCGCCAATATGAATGCCAAACGAGAGACCTCTGGTGGCGTCTGGGGCTGGCTTGCTGGAACTCCTCCGCCAAAAACATGATTCCTCATGAAATTTTTGTTTCCGGTACTTTTTTTTTTTTTTCATTACCAATCTCTTCTTCTATACCAGTATTTACTTTTAGAAAAGGAAAAAGAGAGAAAGATGATACATAAATTTTTCATGCCCCCTTGTCAGGCATGGTTCTTACTGAAAATAAGGTGTAAATGGGCATTTCTACAAACGTATAATCGAGCTTTATGTTACTGTTATGAGTTTAGAGATGATTTCATTGCAGGCTTTTGTAGTGGTAAGTGTGTTTTACCATCTACCATTACATGTGGTGTGTGATTTACATACTTCATCAACCAGTGTCTTTTTTAACTTTCAAAACCTTGTAACTACCATATATTTTGATACGTGGAGAACAGCTACCTGGCTGTTATTAAGCTTGAAAAGCAAAAAAATTGACTACAGCTTGAAAAGCAAAAAAATTGACTACAGCTTGAAAAGCATAATAATCTATATGAGTTGTGCTTACTTTCTTCTCCAACTTAGATGGAGACATGGAGTATACCAAGATAAATAAAGAGAAGTATTAGCTAAAACAAATCTTACGACAAAAATGTAAGACAACTACAATGTGTAGAAGAAATTAATAGATTGGTATAAATTTCGGACACGTATCAAAAAAACCAAGAAAAGAAATTCAGCGTAATAAATGTGTTAACCTTGTGAGGACAGTGGACACCAGATGATGTGGCAATTCAAATATTTTTTCTAAAATCTCTTCTTTTATGTTTTTTATTTTTATTGTCTTTTTTAATTTTTGGTTTGGTTTGAGGCCTTGCAAGCAACCTAGTTTTTGGTGTATGAATATTATTTTTGTACGATTAACACTTTTATTTTCTTATTAATTTGGTTAAAATCTGTCTCTTTTCATTTTCTCCTCAAGAACCGATACGGATAATCTCGCAGGATTACCAACAGAGTTCTCCTTAGGGTTTGTCTCGATTGTAAATTCGCAAAAGAGCTCCATTTTCGTTTCCGTGATGGACGACGATGCTGAGATTGCCCAACATACGAATTCGATTGAGGATCCCGAGCTGATTCCTACCGTTTCTCTTGATTCGAGCGTGGATGTTCAAGTCATTAACGATGCTGCTGCACCAGCTTCTTCACCTATGGAGCTCGATTCGTCGGTTACTAATGGCGGTGCTAGGGTTTCTGAGAGTGAGAGATCGGACAAGGCTGATGATCTCATTGCGTGTAAAGGGAGTGAGGAAGATGATAAAAGTGAAACGGAGGCTAGGACTTCGGATGTAATGATAACTGATAGCCAGATTGATGAAAGTGCTGAGCTTCATAAAGAAGAAGATGAATCCGAGGATGGTCAATCCAGTGAGCTTGGCTCCGAAGCTGAAGCTGATGACGATAAGAAACCGGATGTTGCTTTCGAGGAAGAAAAGCGAGGAGATTTGGAGAAACATGTGGTTACGGATTACAAATCTCTCTTATCTGAGTTCGATGATTACGTTGCGAGCGAGAAAATGGGTTCTGGAGTTTCGAGGGCATTGAGCTACGGGTTCGAAGTTGGTGATTTGGTTTGGGGGAAAGTAAAGTCTCATCCTTGGTGGCCTGGTCATATATTCAATGAAGCTTTTGCGTCTCCTTCTGTTCGTCGCATGAGGAGGATGGACCATGTTCTTGTCGCCTTTTTCGGTGATAGTAGTTATGGTTGGTTTGATCCTGCTGAGCTTATTCCTTTTGAACCTCATTTAGCAGAAAAATCACAGCAGACTGCTGCCAAGCATTTTGTGAGAGCTGTGGAGGAAGCCGTCGATGAGGCTTGTAGAAGGTCAGCACTTGGGCTCACTTGTAAATGTCGGAATCCTTTTAACTTTAGGTCTACTAATGTTCAAGATTTCTTTGCTGTTGATGTGCCCGAGTACGAGCTTCAAGCCGTTTACTCTGCTGACCAGATTAAAAAATCTAGGGATATGTTTTCACCTCTTGAGACTCTCTCGTTTGTGAAGCAGTTGGCTTTAGCACCTCAAGACTGTGATTCAGAAAGTTTGAATTTTTTGAAGAAGAAAGCAGTGATTTCTGGTTTTCGCAAGGCAGTGTTCGAGGAGTTTGATGAAACCTATTCACAGGCCTTTGGGACGAAATCTGTGCGCACTTCACTGTCTGCGAATGAACCCCATAATAGAGCACCGTCTCGAGGTATTGTCATTTTTCAGAACTTTGCTGTGTTTGTAGTGCAGACCTGAGTCAGCTATCATATGTATTACAGAGATGTGAGATATTATAACTTGGTGGTTTTGTGAGTGTTAGGTCCTCTGATTTTAGGATTTATATCTTTGTAGTTTTTTTATACTTTACATAGCAACGTTGCTTTGATGCTACACTGCAAAAGGTGGCCTAATAACTATTCTACGCCTCTTTCTATTATGGAGTCTCTCCCATACGTTAACTTTGTGGTTTTTTGTCTTGGTGGTTGATGTGCTCTTCAAACTTTTCATGTTTCCAGCTCCCTTGAGTGGCCCTCTGGTCATAGCAGAAACTCTAGGCGTCCTGAAGAGCTCTAAAAAATCCACAAAGGTTAAGGATTCGAAGTATCTTCTCAAACGAAGAGATGAAGCTGGTGATAAGCCTGTTCCATTTGGCCAAGTTGAAGCAAGTTCAAGCTCTGGCTTTGGTGGATCTTCGGACGGGGATTTTGTGCTACAGAGAAGAGCGCCACCGCTTCAAAGTCCAATGAAAGATGAGCAGCCTGGGATTGTGAGCATGGATTTCACCTCTTCAAGTGCAGCTATGCCTGGTAAAGAAAGTTCTGTTTCAAAGCTCCCTCTTGATGAAGAAAAGGATTTAGCTGGTGCATCAGAGGAAAAAATGGAGGACAAAAAATTAGTGTTTCCAGAGCATGGGAAATTTGAAGCTATGGCGTCTCCTAAGCAAGAGGCTGGACCAGATTCTGGATCAGCTGGAAGCTCTCTCCAGCCCATTATTGAGTCTCCTCGAGGTTCTCATACATCAGCATCTGAGGGGAAAACTTCCACAGGATCTGTAATCAAGAAAGTCAAAGTTTCTAAACGATCTTCAAGCGAAATGGGCTCTGACAATCCTCCTTCAGAGCCGGTAATGAAAAAGAAAAAGAAGAAAGAGCTTAACTCTGATCTTCCAAAAAAGAGAAAGCTTTTATCTTCTGGGGAAGCTGGAGCCAAGAAATTGTCCCAGCTTGGTTCAGCACATCTACAGTCCTATATGGAAGTTGATGTGCAGAAGCTGTTGGGTCATCTTCAAGATCTCTCTCTTGACCCTTTCTCTGGGTCATCAGTTGCTTCTTTTGGAGCTGCCAGGAAATTCTTTCTCCGTTTCCGTTCACTGAATTACCAGAAAAGCTTGTCTGTATCTTCATCTGATGCTACTACCGAAAATACGAGAGACACAAAACCCTCAAAACCTGCCAAGGCTGTGAACAGAACCGAGGACCCATCAAAAGCTGGAAGAAAACGCCTCTCTTCTGATCGTCAAGACGAAATCCCATCAGCTAAGAAGCTGAAGAAAACTAATCAGTTGAAATCAATAGCTTCTGAGAAGAAGATCAGACGAGAAGCAAAGGATAGTATAAAACCAACAAGAGAGCAAACCGGTGCGGTTCAAGCAAGACCATTAAAAGCTCAAACCGGGAAGAAAACGGCTCCATCAGTGAAGGTCGTTGAGCCCACAATGCTGGTCATGAAGTTTCCACCTGGCACATCTCTCCCTTCGGCTGCATTGCTAAAGGCGAGGTTTGGTCGATTCGGGCTGTTAGATCAATCGGCCATCAGGATTTTCTGGAAATCATCGACCTGCCGTGTTGTCTTTCTGTATAAAGCCGATGCACAGACTGCTTTTAGATATGCAACAGGAAACAACTCTCTCTTTGGAAACGTGAACGTAAGGTACTTCCTCCGTGACGTAGATGCTCCTAAAGCCGAGCCCCATGAACCAGACAACGTAAAAGAAGATGATGAACCACAGAGCCAATGGCTAGACCAAGCACCGCCACTTCACCAACCGAAATTACCACCACCAGCAAACATCAACCTCAAATCCTGCTTGAAGAAACCGGCCGATGACCCGAGCAGTAGTAGCAACAATGGAAATGGTAAAACCGCAAGAGTCAAATTCATGTTAGGAGGTGAAGAAAACTCGAGTAAAGCAACCAACGAGCCACCATTCACAATGAACTCGAATAGAAACAATGGACCTTCTTCATCGTCATCAACATCATCGTCTGTTGCAATGGAATTTGTTAGTAAGAAGTTTCAAAACGTTGTTCATCATCAACAACTTCCTCCTTCAACATTGCCTCCAATTCTTCCTCTCCCTCCACAATACTCAAAACCCAATAAAACAGTGGACCATGTCGAAACACTTATGCCACCACCTTCCCGAAACTTCCGTGGTCCGAGCTCAGCGGTTGGTGGAGACATCTCTCACCAGATGCTCAACCTTCTGTCAAAATGCAACGACGTTGTGGCTAACGTCACGGGCTTGTTGGGCTACGTTCCTTACCACCCATTGTGACAAAACAAAGCCCGTTTTGATATTGAAAAAAAGTTGTTTTTAAGTATCCGTGTTTGGTTTTGGTGATATATTTGTATGTTAGATATTAGTCAACTTTGATATTTCTTTCAGTCATGTATCACTACAATTCATAATGGATCTCTATTCCTCTATCACTCTCTATCTCTCCTCGTTCTAATTTTCGGGTTATTCTAAGTTAAATGCCATGATATTTGATACACTGTTAGATTTACATGCTCTCATTTCTCCAGTCCGTTCTATAATTTACTTGGTGTAAATTAGAATATTTTAACGAAACTGTTCTAAAATAGCAATGGAAAATCGACAATGATATTGTTTATTTCACCTCTAAAGGCCCATAAGGACCGAAAATGTGGTAAGCAAAACCTAGCTGAGTTTTGTGGACCAAAATTTGAGTTGGGCGTGTCTATGGTCTGATCCACTCGCGGTTAGTCCACATGCTAATTGTTTTTCACTTTATCGCTGGTAAAAGAGTTTATTACAAGCGGCATTAATGTTGTCAAAAAAATTGAAAAAAGAAGTAATTATATTACCTCGCTTTATGACATCACGACGTCATTGTTGATTCAGAGGGAAAGAGAGAGAGAGAGAGAGAGGAGGTACCAAAGCTGTTTCGAACACTGGCGCCCAAGTGATGAGGACATAACCACAACCAACTGGACCAGGTTCGATTTGGTACCAGAGTTTTCAGTAACTTTTAACTTAAAGCGGGTGGCCAGAGTTCCAAGCAACGAAGACAGTTTCCTTCTTTATTATATTTCATTACACAAATATGTAGGCTAGGCCTAATCTTTATCAACTACAAAATTCATGAGCTCAAATAAAAATTAGCGACTAACTTTTTGTAAAAAAAAAATTACCAATCAACTTAAAATCTTTGGTTAACGTTATATGAAATGATACCATCAGTATGACTTTTCTCGTCCTAAATGACATCAACTTGGGTTTTTTCACTTACCTCCGTTGTCGAAGAGAAAAGCGAATCCCATGAAATCAAAAAAGGGAACCAAAATTACGCAAAATCAAGTGCAGCTTAAGTACATCTGAAGTTTTGATCAAGTCTCACATGTCTGGGTTAGCCTCCTCAGGAATGACTTCGAGTGTGACGGTTTCTTTATTTGATCTCTCTACAACTACTCGCATCCGCTTCCCCACTCTATCGTCCATCATCTCCATTATCTGCAATTAAACTTCATTCACACATGAATATTTTATATTCTAAGAAGAAGAAGAAGAGAAATGATACATGCCTCTTTGATGGTCTCGACCGGCTTCCCCTCAAATCTCACAACAACATCACCTGGTTTGAATCCAGCTCGATCAGCAGGTGATCCCGGAATAACCTCCAAAACAGTGATCATGCAAATATGTTAGTGAATATGCAAAAATTATTAGGATTATTTAATCAACTATGGATCTTCTTAATGGATGATTGCACTAACTGTAGAGACAAGAATGCCTTTTTCCACATCAGGAAACATCGGGTGTCGTTCTTTTAGCTGAGCAATGATCATTTTGTTGAGTTCGATCATTTTCAACCCAATCCATGGACGAATAACTCTACTGCAACAACAGATTTTATACTACTTTTCATCTCAGCCTTCAAGATAAGAAACAACGAAAGCCAATGAACAGGTATTGAGATTACTAACAAACCCGCTCTTCTTGAAATGCTCGATGATTTTGGAGACCGAGTCAATTGGCACAGAAAACCCGAGCCCATCTGCAGCTAAGACTTTCATGATGTTTACACCAACCACTTCTCCATCCAAATTCACTAGAGGTCCGCCAGAGTTTCCCTGTCACATAAACATGGAGAAGAATATAAAAATGAAAGACAAGCAAGCAAACGGTAACAAGATCTCAATCCATAGAAAAAGAAAGGTGTGGATTTACAGCATTGATCGCGCAGTCTGTTTGGAGGTATTCTCTACCTGTGCCTCCTAAACCCAAATCACTGCTTTTACGGTCAACACAACTGCACCAAAAAACAGAAAAAACAAACAAGAAAAAAAAAACAGTGACTACAAAAACTTAACAAATCAAGAAAAATATTGTAGAATAAGTGTGTTTATTTACCTAACAATACCGGCGGTTATAGTGTTCTGAAGAGAAAGAGGACAACCCACAGCTATCACCCAGTCCCCTGGACGAAGCTTATTCGAGAAACCAAGCTTAGCAGTTGGCAATGGAGTCTTTGACTTTATCTTCACTAATGCAATGTCCGACTGTAAATCAGCATTGAGCACCACACCTTCAAACGTCCTACCATCTTGCAATGTCACATCAACCTGTAATCAAAATTCAAAATATGTTTCACTGGATTGATACGTTTGATTAAATAGATTCCATCAAGGAATTGGAAGAACCAAATCTTATCATTAGCTATAATCCGAGAGTTTACCAAAGCTCCAAAACAATAAACATCAAACAAATGTCATTTCAAGATTCTTGGCAAGATGGTATGAACAAAACTACATAGTTTAAGAATGAAGAGGTTGGAAAACTATTAACTTCCTGAGGTTAAAGACTAAAGAGACTATATATTCCAATTCACTAATACTCCTAAATGCTCTTTTCATACCAGAATATGATGGAGCTGGTCATCTTTTAAACTTACCCTTCCTTTAGATGATTGGCGAATGCTCTGAAAATCGACTACAACGTGAGCACAAGTCAATATAGTGCCATCAGCGTCAATGATCGTTCCCGAACCGATACTCTTCCCCGTAGAAATCCCATGAAAACCTTCACACAAAAAAAACATACAAAAGATCACCCCCAGTGAATCATCCAACAGGCAGAAATGAAATTAAAAGAAAGAAGTTAAACAAACCTTGAGGAACAGATAGATTGACAACCGCTGGTCCAATTCTTGCAGCCGCATTGGCGATTGTATCCCTGCCCAAGTACCCACCACTAGGTGGTTTCACACTATCCGAATCTTCAACAGGAGTTGTCTTCTCATCATTATTCTCAGATTTTGGACTGACTCTGGCAGAAAATGCCGCCAAATTCCCTGCATATATATAAATAAAGAAATTTCAAAAAAGGTTGCAGCTCACATATTAAAAATAACATCAGATTGAAAGATCAGATACTTCAATTACGAACCAAACAAGCTTTGCTGAGGGCGATGAAGTAAACCCTGTGAAATCTGCCAAGGTGATGACATAGATTCCCGAACAGATTCTGGAATAGCCATCGATATTCTCGTTCCTAGATATACATATCACATCATTTGCCACACCACATTAACCACCTTAAGCCAAACCAAGTACTGAAAAACAAAAAACAAATCCTGGAAAAAGATGTTAGAGCTTCCTTTACCTCCATCTGTACCATATACAATTCCCGAAGTAGCACTCGCAACAGCGACGATGCGAATAAGCGAGCTTCGCTTAGAAGATGAGACGGCTCTTCTCTGCCAAAAACAAAAAGCATCAACGAATTACTTAATTTTTCAATCAATTAATCAAGGAATCGTTTATCATAATCGGATAGTAGAATTCAACCAGCAAATTCATCATCGCCAAATCCTAAGATGCAAACGCTTTGATTTGTTGCTAAACCCCCACCGGTAGTCAAAAACCTCCCCTCCATCGGTTTCCAGAATCATCTCGCGTGGGGGAGAGAGACACGCTGAAGATCAATTTTAGTGGGCCTATTCATTTAAGCAATTATAATGGGCCTATTTATTTAGGTCCAAATAAAGCCCAAGCTGAGCAAATACATTCCACGTCTCTGCCCGAGTAAAATTAAGAAACCCTTAATTAATTAGCTAACAGAACCAATAATGGTTACTTTGATTAATGTCATTAATGCTACTGATTTTTTCCAAGTAAAATGGAGTACCCATTTAAGCTAGGGCATATCTGACTTAATATGCATTCAATTTTCGGTGTTATTTTTTTTTTGAAATCAAGTGGATAAGAGAAGGTATGAAATCTCAAGAAGAAAATTATTTATTTGATTAGACAGGAAGTGAGAAAGATACCCAGAAATTAGTTCATTGATTACAAAATGGCGTAAAACATAATCTTCCATTGGATTTGATAGACAAACCCCAAACGGAGATAAAACATAGAAACAAACCCTACACAATCCCTAAAAACAAGATGTTCTTCTTCTAGATCGATATAACCAAAGCAACAGCGCCTAAAAAAACCAGTGATTTTTCTTTTTAAGCCTTTTTGGGAGATTTGGTAGCTGATGAAGGTTTCTCAGCTTGAGAAGAACCAGCAGCTCTCTTGGGAAGAAGAACCGGGTTGATGTTGGGAAGAACTCCTCCACTCGCGATGGTGACTCCGTGAAGCAATTTCCCCAATTCCTCGTCGTTCCTTATCGCTAAGCAAAGATGCCTCGGGTTTATCCTGTTCTTCTTGTTGTCCCTCGCTGCGTTCCCTGCCAGCTCCAGAACCTGAAAGAGTAGATTCGTTAGATCAGAATTTTTAAATGGAAAACTCGAAATTAAGCAGATCTATTGGATAAATCAGAATTCTAAATATAAATTAAGCTTCAGCTGAAATTGACTGTTTCCCTCTACACAAACCCTAATTCCATTTCCTACGAATTAATCATTTCTCTAAAGCCAAATTAGAGAATGCACATCCGGAAAACAACAACATCCACTGAGATATACAATTTACCTCGGCGGCGAGATACTCGAGAACGGCGGCGAGGTAAACTGGAGCACCGGAGCCATACCTAATCGCATAACGACCTTTCTTCAAGTAACGAGAGATACGACCGACGGGAAACTGAAGACCAGCCTTGACCGACTTGGAAACACTCTTCTTCCTGTCACCTCCTCTTCTTCCTCCTGCACCTCTCGCCGGCTTCGCTGCTGCTGGTGACGACTCCATTGGGAACAAAACGGATTCTTAACAAACGGATCTCAATAAGCCAAGCACTATTCTTTCCCTTTTTTCGGTTTTCTGGCGGTTTACGTTTTGCGTATAATCAGGCCTCGACAACGTGTATCTATATACCATCTATTGCCACGCTGGCAATCCGAGTACAACTCAAGTTACCCGTTCGGATTGCATTTCGTTTCTTTTCATCCAACGGTCACTCTTACACGACGCTGGTGATTTTGTTCACTATGGAGTCGACGTATTTAGTTGCTACACGTGGGAGCCACAAAGGATGGAGGATATAAACACACACTCGACTCATCTCAGCCGTTGGATTCAGCATCCCCCACGTTTAAACAAGCTTTTATCTTTCCATTCTCTTTTTAGTTTTTATCTATTCAATCAGTACCCGAATATATTAATTAATCCGAAGTTTGGTTGACATATTTTATTTAAATTACCATAAATACGTGTCGCTTACATTCAATTAACAAAAACAAAATTTGCGGAAGTATCAAAAGTTGATCAAGAAACGGAGTTTAAAATATTCAACTGTAATCTTCTCAGCTCCATGACAAAACCTGAAGCAACATCAATGCCTGCTCGAGCTGCAACCAAAGCTTCTTGGAGCTCCGAGTTAACGAGATAGTAAGAACATATATCTCTGAGAATCGCATCATGACGCTCTTGAAGCCTCGCCACATTCTCTTCCGCAGCAACCAAAGCCTCATTCACTAGCCTCAGCTTCTCGATGGCTCGACGTCTCTGCCTCAAAATGGGACTGAGAGCAAAGACGAACGACCCTGAAAGAGCAATTGTAGAAAGAATTACTATGCTTCCATAAAGACCCATGAATGGAATGGGGTTTGGTAAAAGAGAGAGAGAATATTTGAAGAAATGATATATATAAAAAGTGGATTCATTACTTTGTCAGGAGGGTTGAGATAGTTTTATTCTTTGCTTTTCCATGGAACATTCTTCTGTAACTTGAAAGGACGTTGTTGTCGTGATCGTTCTCTTCGGGGTTTCCTTTCTCTAGGGCGTTTCATTGTCTCTAAACGCTGCCGCCGGATCTCTGGATCTGCCCATCCTTTTCCCCAATCAGAGAATCCGCTGTATGTTCTGCGTTGATTCAACGAAACCAGCATGTCCGCTTCTGGATATACATAGAGTGGCTTGTCATCTTCGAAATCTAGTTGCTTCTTCCCTTTTTCTGTTGGTTCTATAAATGCAATCTCAACCCGACGAGCCTGCAACAAAAACCAGCACTATTAATTTAAACTAAATGTGTGACTCTTACATTATCAATAGATGATCATAAAACTAAAGAAGAAAAAGGTTGGGTTTTTCTTTTACTACTGTCTCTACCTACCTTGCTATCCATCTCTTTGATGTATCCCTCGGCTTCCATGATACGGGCAAGACCTTTCCACCAAAGACGGTCTACCTCCATGAATTTTTTGGACTGTCACCAACCAGAGGCATCACATGAATATCATAAAGAACATAATGCACTATGTAATTTTGTTGAAATAGAAGCTCACCTGTTCCCTGATTCTACTGATGAAGAACAGAAGATTCGGCTTGTCGGATAATTTCTTCTGTTTGCTGTTGCCGAGTCCATAATCTTCATATGATGCATGTTCAGAGTTATTCTCTACCTGCAACTAATCCACTAGCCGCTTAGGAGCCCGAAAGAACGGTTATAATAGAAGTAATCTCAATTACTAAATACAAATATGTTTGATCGTATACCAGTCATGTTAAGGCATTACTCAAAAGACTTACGTGAAAAGCAGTGATTACTTGAAACAAAAGATTAGCTTCCTCTCGTACATTTACTTGCTCTGGAGGCCCTTTGGTGCAAATATCGCATCTGTTCCAGAGATCGGAAAGGCATTACGACAGTTTGCTAGATTTTACCTTACTGGCTTTCCTAAAAGAAGGATATGACTTACAAGTTACACTTCTTGCAACTAAAATCCTCCCCAAAGTACTCCACGAGTATTTTTGCTCGACACTGTGAAGTGTTCATTCCGTAGCTGCATAAGAAAAGGAGAATAAATGTAAAAGAGTACAGAAAGAAAAGTGAAAGAAAGCACACACGTATTTGACTAGTATACAGACCGGAAGCAATCAGATAGCATTTTGTAAGCTTGCGCTGTCTGTTCTTTGCTCCTACGGCTTGGCAAAAGTGTTGGCACTCTCGATAGATTAGCATAGAGCACTGTTACATCCCAGATTATAACTTACATCAGGCATGGCAAACAAGAGGAAATTTACACTTCCAATGTAACCTCATTAATCAACTCACCGCACTCAGCCAATTCTCCATCTCTTCCAGCTCGACCAGCTTCTTGGTAGTATGCTTCCAAGCTCTGCAGTTCATTATTTCAATGAGATGTCGACGATTTAACAAAAAAAATTGCATAGCACGTGATTCCGTAGATGAAATATGAAGTATGACATTCGTAAAAGAGCTTTGAGAAACCTGCGGCCAGCCATAATGGATGATTTTCCGGACATTTTTCTTGTCAATACCCATTCCAAACGCAATTGTGGCAACAACAACCTGAAGAGAAGTACCATAACATTACTGATCTTCCACATATTATTCCGACAAAAAGAAGTGGGAACAGCAAAGTGGATAACAGAGTAGAACATTAAGTTTGAGACATACAACATAAATAAAGATTCCATGTAAAAATACCTGCAGCTTATCTTCGTGAAATTCCTGGTGAACTTGTCTGAGATGTTTTTTTGGCAACTGTGAAATGTAACAAATAGTTAAAACAGCCATCATAAAATGAACAGAATAAATTTCTACAAAAATTACTAGGTATCTACAGTGGCTTAATACCAAGTTAACGAAGGTTGACAATTTTCATTCCTAAAAAAAAGTTAAAGTAAGAACGTTCAGTCCATACCGATGCATTATAAGCTGCAGCCTGCAGTCCAACCCCACAGAGATATTTTGCAATGTTGACACTATCCTTTCTTGTAGGAACGTAAATGATTGTCGGTCCTTCAAGATTCTTCGGCTGGAGACTATAATTGTGTCCACATTCATCAGGTATTTGCTTTCCGGAAGGGACAGGCGTATCCAGGATTTCAGAAGAAGACATTTCACAGAACTCGCCACAAGAAACTGCAATGATTAAATCAGATCAAAACCACAATTCCTCAATTAGTGATATTATGAAAATAAAAATAAACAAAAGCCTCATCCAGGACTTCAGTTTTGTTGTCAGCATATTCACTTTGGATAAATGACCTTTTCTCCAATTTGATTTGCACATGAGGTGACAACTTAACCAAGCGAAATTGGTCAGCTGCCGAGCCTATTTACCATTATCAATTACGTTACATGCATTCACCAAATTTCTAATCAAAGTTATGTAATTCCAAACAAAATGAAAAGGAGCATACCATCCCAATCATCAACACTCTGGAAGATGTCGGTCTCATCTTCCGGACACTCTTCTGAGATTTCTTTCCCATTTGAACAATTTTGCTTTGCCAAAGAGTTTTCCGGATCCTCTTCATCATCGATATCTGACTCATGGATGTTTTCAACATCCTGATAACCAAAATCAGGCTGCTCCTCTGACTTTCGTGAGATTACTCCTAACTTTTTCCCGGTAGTCTTTCTCTTTCCAGAGTAGAAGTCAATTAAGTTTTGGAAGTCCTTTGCATATGAAACTGCAGATTTTGTTCGACTATGTTTAATCTGTAAATGACAGAAAAAAAAAAGAAAAAAAAAATCAGCTTTAAGCTGTACATCTCATGGTCCACATATCAGCATCAAGTCGCAAGTTACAGATTAGTTTGCTACTCTTACTCCTAAATTTAAAGATGCAAAAGAGTTTCATAAATGTGCAGTAAAATTAAACCTGCGCGGGAAACTCACTGAAAATTGTAAATTTGGCCTGAAAAATGAAGTAAGCACAGTTTTTGTTTCCTTTGACAGGTGAAGTGACTCAAGGATATCTTCCTGTACGTGAGCTGTGGCTGTTGCAGTCAATGCCATTATCGGTACATCATATTCCAAGAATTCCAAATTGCTGGTACAGAAGTTTTCCCGCAATACAGATAGTCTCCTGAAAATCCGGCAGCGGGAGATTTGTTAAGAAAACTAAGACTACCCCCAAAAGCACTTGAAAGCAACAACACTTACTAGTTTTGTCTCTCAAAATCATACCTGTAGTCCGGACGAAAATCATGTCCCCACTTTGATACGCAATGCGCTTCATCAATCGCAAAAAGAGCAATCCCATGAGATTTTGCAAGCTTCTGGAGTGGTTTAATCAGTCTGTGATCAAGTTTAGATCTTCCTTTGAGCAATACAATAATAATATAAATCCATTTAAGAGAATCTCAGAAAGTTGTGCTATGTACCGAACCACTGTCTCAGGGCAAACATATATGATCTGATACATTCCCTGCATCGCCTTTTGTTCGATGCGATTATCAAGTTGGCCTGAACCAAGAAAACAAGCAGAGACTTTGTGCGTTGATAGCTTGAGGCATTGATCATGCATCAGGCTTATCAAAGGTGATATTACGACAACAACCTTTCCTGTCAATAATGCAGGAATCTGGAAGCAAAGTGATTTCCCTGCATGGTGAAAAACACAGAAACCGCAATTAGAATGTTACTGACTCCATGTAGGAAAAAAAGAAAGCATCAGCGACGAAGAATAAAGAAACTACCAGATCCAGTTGCAGCCAGAACGAGACAGTCCTTATGAACAACCCACGTTGACAAAGCCTCCCTTTGGAAACTTTTCAGGGATGAGATACCAAACCGGATTTGTAGTATAGAATTAACCTTTTTCTCCCACGTCGATGAAGCCTCTGAGAAACCACTTGACAATTGTGTATCAGGAAAACAACTAGACACAGGCTGAGAAGACTTTCTCAGCTCTTGTGAAGGATCAGACAGAGTTTCTTGATGAGAATCCAGTACTGCAGTCCCAAAGGTGTCGCCTTTTTTCTTCTTCCGGTCCATGGATTTAAAATGGTCAAGCAAACTCGATTGTCGCATTGAGCCCGAGGAAAACGAAGATGGCATAGCTCTCTTGCCAAGAGTCTTATTATTACTCCTTGTAGAACATACTGAACTAGCAGACGAGAATCCACCAGTTCTGTGATGTCCCTTCAGAATATACTCCACAGCGTCATCACATGACTTACCTACGGCTTTTACAGCTTCCACAGCATCCAATTTTGCAAAACCCATTTCAACAAGCTTCTTCACAACCTCATCAGAAGACGAGTCTAGCTTATCCATCGAATTCTAACTGATTCGCCGACTAAAAGACAGTCCTATATAGGCTTTTGAGACAGTGAGCAAAGGCTCACACAAGAAGCCGATTCTAGTGACGCATTATGCATAACTACCGGATAATCCCCAAATGCAGAACTCCAAACCCTATATAGAATATCAAATTAACTAGCAATGAATGCTCCGCCACCGATTTCTCGCCAAACACACAGAGCTCTCGAATTTAATCACTGACTTTGAAACGACACTAATTCTGGGAATCCGGAAGCGAGAAGATGCAAACGAGTTAGAGATCGCAAATAAGAACCCTAGGCGCCAAAATGAATCACTGAACACTCATATGTCAATTTCATGATTGGCGAAAGTGCATCAAATTTGCCGCTCACTTACACCGAACGACGTCGTTTTTACGCCCAAAAACCATTTTAAGCTTGGTAGATTTCATTATTTTTGTGACAACCACCTGGTACATTTTAGAACAAGAAATTGGTTAAAATGATATATTTTTCTATGTTAATGGGTAAATTTTTGTGGAAAATTTAGCATTCTATGTTATTCCTCTTAATTTTTTGTAGGACGAAAAGATTCTCTGCAAACAAAGAAGAAAACAAATTATTTGTTTAACCTCCTCCTCTCATTCCCTTGGTTCTTATACAAAACATAAACTTTAATTAAGCGGTAAAAACCATTTAACAATCTAACATTACCCCTTGTATATTTGTTGATCCTTTATAATTTGAGAACTGTATAAGAATACAAATGGGTGATGTTACTTTCTTAAGAAGTGAAATATCTTTTATACTTTTGAATTATAAAAGTGAAAATATATTGACCAGTACAAGTGGTGATAATAAAAGGAATAAGTTGAATGAGAAAAATAATGATGAATAAAAAATATAATTTTGATTTTTTTTTCATGATTTTTTCTACCATGTTCATTTTTAAAAACAAAAAAAGTATAACAATTCATATTTTAAAAAATAGGTATAATTTCCATTGTTAGTGAAGTCCCTTTAAAATTTAGATGAATACAAATTCAACTTAAATGGTGGATTTAGACCCAAAAAAATATAAAAGGAATCATCATCAATATTTCACTCTGTTTTTTCTTTTCTTTCTTTCTTAAAGTGGCAACCATTTGCATGTTTTCTCATTTAAATCCTAAAGTGAAAAATCAATTACCAAACAGGTTTAGGGGTTAATATGTTTTAAGAAACCATCTCTTTCAACGGCAACAAAAAAAAAAAAATTATGAACAAATATAGTATTTATTAAAACCAAAAGATAATGGAGAATATTATCTGCTAAAGGACTCCCAAAAAGATATAGAAGCAAAGACTTTTGTTTCTATATTACACATGAAGTTGCATCAATTCCCTCTCCCTTTGTTTCGTTCTATTTTTTCTCCCAATGGACCTAGGAACACAGATCGGAACACAGATCGGAACACAGATCGGAACACAGATCGGAGCACAGATTGGAACACAGATCGGAACAGATATCAAACCCGAGACAAGACAAGAAGAGAGACATGTTTTTGAAGAATACCCTGAACCTCTCAGATACACCGTAAAATCATTTACAGTATAATCAGTTCTTCTTCATACAATTGTCACGTTTACTCTATTTCTTAACAAATATTTCTTATTTTCCTTATATTTTGTTGCAGACATGGGTTTTGAGGGTTTCTATCCATTGCGAAGGATGCAAGAGAAAAATCAAGAAAATATTGAGCAAAATCGAGGGTAAAACATTACCTCTTCATGTGTGTTACTTCTTTAAGTATTATTCATATTCGTTGAAAGACATTGTCTTCTTTTAATTTTACTAATTAACTAATTAGACTAAAATATATGACTTGTTTAGGTGTATATACAACGAATATCGACGTGAAGCAACAGAAAGTAACGGTGATCGGAGACGTAGAGCCGGAGATTCTGATAAAGAAGATCATGAAAGCTGGTAGACACGCTGAACTATGGCCGTCGTCAATGGATAACGGCAACAACGAATGTAACTACCAGAGAGAGAAGAAACCAAAGAAACCTAAAAATGAAGATGACGATAGCAGTGGAGATGATGAAGACGACGAAAACAACAACAACGGCGGCGGTATTGACGTCGGCACATGCATTAGCGGGCCTCCTGGAGGAGGTGGTGGAGGCGGAGGAGGAGGTGGTTGTGATCAGGTGAAGCAAGTTGTGACGTTTGTCAACGGTCAACCTCAACCTCCGTCTGGAGACGGAACTGCGAAGAAGAAGAAGAAAAAGAAAAAGAAGAAGAAAAGCTCAGGGAGCACGACGGTGGTGATGGAAGGAGGAGGAGGGGGAGGTGGTGGTGGTGATCCGCCGCAGAATGAGGGACCACCAGAGACTGTGATATACTCTGCTCCACCAGATCAATATCATCCTAATCATCCGCAGCAGCATTCGTATCCGATGGCTCACAGTCCTCCACGTCATCATCAACACCAAATGTATGGACCTCCTCCGCCTACGTATTATCACGCGCAGCCTCAGCCGGCGCCGTCTTATACGGTGAGCTACAGCACGGCGCACGGGCCGAGTAACGGTGCGAATGAGACGCCATCATATTACGCGGCTCCTCCTCTACCTCCGACGTCGTATTATTCTTATGAGTACGTGGACACGGGATACGAATCTCCACCGCCCGAGTTTTATTCGTATAGATCTCAGCCGTCCGATTCGTTTGAGGCACTCAGCGAAGGCAATCCAAACGCTTGTTGCGTCATGTGATTGAGTTTAAGTTATTTAGAATCAAATGACATAATTGGCCTTACAATGGCATATTGCTATTTGCTAATGCCGAACGAGGTGTTATTACAGGGGTATTTTCGTAAACACTTCCTGAAGACAATATGAGTAATTAATTAAATACTTGAATAAGAGTTTCGGCACCATGAAAATTCACATAAAAGACTTATATATTATATGTATTCTAGTAGATATTTTCCTATAAATGAAATGTGAAGATGTAGTTTAATGTAAAATCCAACTTCTTATACAAATTTCTAATAGATGGTATTGCTTTATCGCGAACTTTAAATAACCAAAAAAAAACCTTCATTATACGAAAGAATATACACTATTTTATTATAAATGACATTGATTTTTAAAATATGAAAGGAATATTAAATCTGAATTACGACTCTCCTGAATTCATAGTTGATTCTTGATAGGAAGACATGTCACGTACGGTATTCTTCAGTCACTCAATTAGTTATCGACTAAAACTAATACTCCAATAATATACGAAAACGGAAATGACATGGTGAGGTGACGTACTATTTTCGAATATCATTTTTTGGGTGCAAGTTTTAGAATAACACTGAGGAGAATAATTGGACTTTGAGAAGAATAAATATTTTTCCGAGAGAAGTAAAAAAGAAAGATTTTAGCTGAAAGGGAATAAGAATAATCGGGAAAGAAAGATAAATTTGAAGAAAAGGATGGCTTTTGAGATGCTTTCAGGAAAGCATATTTTGATGACGACGAATATGTGATAGTGTCCTCAGGGAATCGTATTGTTGGATTGGTCTTACTTGTTTTAGTTTAACAATACAAACAAACTATTGTATTTTTACATATAAAAACAATCACTTTTTAATGTGTAGAATCAAAATTCGTAATCTACATAACACAAACGTAAAACAATTCAGTGATTCTTTAATTGCCTCGATGGTTAAAAGAGAGCCCCCCTTGGGATTTGATTAATTAATGTATTTCCTTTTTTATTTTCTATGGGTCGTATTTCAGTTTATTGTGATTTGGTTTTGATTGCCCAACCATTACCTACAAAGTTTATTGGGACAAAGCTATTTCCATTGTCGTCTTGATGTTTCAAGATTTGGAAGTTGGTTAAGTTATGTTTATGATTTGGATGTCAGTTGTGTTATGTTCAGTTTATGATTAGAATTTCTGAATTTACAAATCTTGAGAATTCGTTATCTATTTCAATCTAAGAACATAGAAAATCCGATCGCATAAAGACACAACTTTATGGGAGATGTAGCAGTCAGAGTACAAACTGGAGGTGGTGGTCGAATGCCAATGGCACCAAGCCCAGCCCTAATCTTCCCTCCAATGCTCATCAAGTCAAAGAAGGGCAAGTCGGTTGGCTTTGACAGAACCGGCCTCAGTTTCCCTTTCCACAAGACGAACCTTGGGGCATTAGGCAAGACTAGCTCCTCCTTGAAACCACTATCTACCTACACTTTAACCACACAAGGACAATTGCCTCCTAAATCCACTAAACCAAACACCAAAGCATGATGAAGCATCCTACCAAAAACTCTTCCATATAAGTTGCAAAATCACTAAACTACCGGAGACAATACGAGACCACTGTTCCGTTGTGCTTTCAAAATCAAATAATATTGCCTCATTTCACGGTTTGCGAAGAACAATTCCGCAAAAGAAGAGAACGATTACATGCTGAACTAGACTAATATAATAGAATGGTGAAAATCGAAACTGATGTCTTCGGTTTATAATTATTCTCTAGAAATTTGGAATCATGGAGATTGTGGATACATGTAATTAATGTGTATGTTACACCGCGTACATAGTATATAAACCTTACACACATGTGACATTTCATACGTATCTGCATATCACACACAAACATGCAAGCATGCATAGTCTATACATTCAAATGAAAAAGGTAAGAACATACATTTACAAATTACATTCCGTAATGAGAGTGGTAATTAAAAAGGACGACGGATCTATACTTGCATTATAGCCGCTGCGCTCCTCATCAAACACCGCTTAACCATTTTATCTTAAATGTGTAAAACAGTAAAGGATATAATTGGGCTTTTGTAGCAAAGCAATGAACTTTTAACACTAAAGCCACAGCCCACAAGATTACAATTTTTTTTATAAAAAAAGCCATAGTTGGAGATGCAGGCATTTCGTTCCCAGTACCTCTCGTATAATAAGCTAGCTCTCTACAATCTGAGCTACGTCCCCTTGTTGGTGTAAGTAAAACGAAACTTAGAGACTTTGAGCAAAACAGATTTTATTTCTC
>OVBI01000648.1:0-61046 GCA_900406495.1 Sisymbrium altissimum
ACACATATGCATGGCTCTGATACCATGAGTAAACGTAATTAGATAATATATAAATAAATGATTAGATAATATATAAATAAATAAACTAAAAGATGGGCGGTTAACCAGCCACTTTAATAAATCCATCAATCATACTATATATATATTATTCAATTAAATAATAATACATGTTAAGATTATTATTTTCTTAGCTACGGAGTTATAATTTTTGCTATGAAAATATCTAAAATATTTAAATAACTAATTAACATGTTTTGATAATATAAAATTTAAGATAACTAATAAATTAACGGGTTAGCCTTATTCTTAAAAAATATAAAATTAAATTTAAATTTATAAATGGATCTGTCAACTTTTACAAATTGTAATATTAATATATTAATAATAAAACTATATATATATATAAATCAATAAATATATTATCAGATATGTTAATCATAAAATTATATATAACACTTTAATTACCAACCAACACTTTTAATTTAACAATTTTCTTCACTATTTATAAATCTCAATAAATTAAATTTACTAATCATTTATCATATTTAGAAAATAAAAACATATTAAATTTAATTAATACATCATATATTATTTTCCAATTTTATATAAATAATATTATTGTTAATATTTATAAATTTAATGATATTCTTTTATATTAATTAAAATGATATTGTACCGCTCTCACGCGCGGATCAGAATCTAGTTTATTTTAATAATTAGGGTTTAATTTCTAGGCTTACAGATTTATTATAAGTAGCCATTTAGACTATATGTTGTATTTAGTTTAAGTTTTTTATTGATTTGAAAAGAAAGTGCTTTTGAAAGAGTTTTGTTAAAGCACTAAAAATAGTATTCTCAAACCATAAAGAGCTTTTGATGAAGCCTTGAGAAAAGAACTCTCTACCCTAGTTTTGTTACTAGGTCATTAATCAATCCATATCTTTCTTGTTCTAGGGCTTCTCAGAAATCTCATAGAATAAGCTTTATTTACTATCCTAATTTTAATTTATCAGGTGACAAATCAATTCACTCCATCACATATGTTAGCCATAGTAATGGTATTTGTAAAAAAACACATGATATTGACTTGATATTATTAATGAGAAGTAATACCTTCTCATCAAAGACAACAGTAATCCAAATGAATTTACCATCTATCTTTTTAAGAACAGTGATCCAAGGAGTTATCTGACTACTTGTTGCTAAGAGCAGCCATATTTAACCACCAATGGAATTGCTTTTCGTTTCCTGTGTCTTTTATCAATGAAAAATGGTATCAATCAGTTATCTTTTTTTCTTCTTTTTCTGGTTGATTTTCTAACCAAACACTGTCTTAGATGTTGGAGGTACCTTAGCACCTCTCCCAAATCTCTTCCTGGATTCATGTCAGGCCAGTTTATCAATTTAATGTTTTGACCTAGTTGCAACTTGGTTCTTAGAGATAAAAGGAAATCGCCAAGGTAGATTAAAGAAAAATGAATAATCTCGAGTATCTTGGAAGATAAGAAAAATGATGTGACCCCTGTAGATAGAAAGATCACACGGTAGATGATGAAGGTTGAGAGCTGTCTGTGTAAAACTCTCTCTCTCTCAAGCCAACGGATGGATGATGGAAGGAAGTGGTTCAGCGGAGGTGAACAACTGGCTGTGGAGCACTTTTTGATCAGTCGATTGGGTGGTTGAAAGGAGTGATGGGTGGAATAAAGATCGCCACAAAAGGCTGCAGAATTCTCTTTGATAAGATTATAAACTTAGTCTCAGTGAATCCACACAAAATGCATAGATTTAAAAATTTACTAAGGAATCCACCATACTTAGATAAACAAAACAAAACTTAAGCTTTAAAAAAAAAACTCTAATTTTCTTATTCAATTCAAAGGTGCATTTACAATGGAAACAATTAAGCTTTATATAGCTCTTACAAGATAATCTTTACAATACATTACATTAAAAAGAAATTTTTTACATTTGAATAAAAAGGAAAAAAACTAGCTAAATCAAATAATGGTATTTTTGCCACCAATTAAGCCTTTGCAATTGAATGAGAATCATTTGCTATTCATGTAATTAAGATCTTTTTTCTTGTATTCTTAGTATTACATCATTCTCTCCCACTTCAATTGGTTTTGTCTTCAAAACTCTTTCACCTGAAAGACTTTTTTTTCATCATATTCTTATTTAATTGCAAAACAGAAAAAAAAGAAAGATTTTTTTTAAAAAATTAAGAAGAAAACTAAAACATTTAAACAAAATACTTTTTGTTTTCTTTAATAGAATGAAAAAGAAATTTAAAATACCATTTTTTAAAACAAAGAAATTTGAGAAATAAATGAAATTTTTTCTTTTGGGTAAGAGTGAAACAAAAAAGAAAATACATAAAACATATTTTTTTGGTGAAATGAAAACAAAAACGACAACCATAAACTTTTTTTTTTAGTTTTTATATTAAAATATGAAAAACATTTTTTTGTTTTTGTAAAAAATAATAGAAATTTAAATAATGATCTCAAAATTAAATTTGTATATATATATATATTAAATATGAAAATAATTACACTTGCAAAACCAAAATTTTTTGTTTTGAATAAAATAGAAAACAAAATAGATGATAAATGGCATGATCTTTTAGCTCGGACACCAAGACAATGTGACCCCATTGATAGAAAGATTACACGGTGGATGATGGAGGTTGAGAGCTGGCTGTGTAGCATTATCTCTCAAGCCGGTGGTCATATGCCGCTGCGCGTCTAGGATTTTATCGAAGAGAGACACACAGGTTGTGTGTAGGCAGCGTCGCCCTGCTAGACAGACGAGATGTGATGATCTGTAAGTTCATGAGAAGACATGATATCACGATCCGTAAGTTCTGTTAGCAGTATTTCCATCTAGAAGAGATTGTACAATTGTAATTGTTATCTTGTTATACTGGAATCATTCTGGACTTGGTCCCGAGGATGTAGGGAAAACTGAACCTCGTTAACAAATCACGTGTGTTCTTTACTTTATGCTTATACATACTTGATCCATTAGAACAAAGAGATCTAGCCACAAATATGCACTTTCATGAAGTATTGAACTTCACTGCTGGTCACCTTCTAATGGCGGACTTATAAAGTCATTGGCAGGTCTTCTCTTTGTAGAACCTGAGCTGAGGGAGTTGAGCTTGTGTAGATGATTGTGGCAGCAGATAAATCAACTACATTGGCGAAAATTGGAATTGGAGAAAGATGTTATATATGTAGTGGGTGTTGGTTCAAGTCCGGTGGCTGTTTTGTAGGGTTAGTCGTGGGCCACCGGCAATATTGATGTTTGTGTTCTTCATCTCACGTGTCTTCCTATCCGTACAAGTGGCACTTTTTTTTCCTTATCATAATCAATAGATTGGGTTTGATAAAGTGGACTTATTTTTTATCAAGTTGTTAACGATGAGAGATGGACTTTACTAATGCTTTGATGGGCTTCTCTTAATGAAAAGTAATAGTTGACGGAAAAAACTAGCTAAATCAAATAATGGTTTTTTTGCCACCAATTTAGCTTTTTTCTAATTAAATGAGAATCATTTGCTATTTATGTAATAAATACCTTTGATTTCTTGTGTTTTAGATATTACATCAGAAAAAATTTCGGAAAGGTATCGAAGTTTTCATATCTGGAAAGGAAAGAACCTTCGACATAGAAGTAGTACAAAAGGAGACGAGGTGAAGACGGAAAGCCATCATTCAGGCATCGAGAAAACTCAACAATTAAGAAAAAGATTGTATTTCATTCAGCTTTTACTCTCTTCTTTAAAATCGACGTTGTCAGTCTTCACGATACGAGTTTTCATCATTTGTGGTTTGTCTTTCTTCAACGATCAGTAAAACCCTAATCATTCTCTTACCCCACAAATTTCAATCTTGTAAATCCCTTTATGTGAGATTCTAGTACAACATTAGACTCTGAAAGAAGAAGTCTTTACTTTCTTGTGTCTCAAGTTATAGATGATTAAAGATAGTTGTGAATCAAGTTTCTGGGTGGAATTTCGTCATAAAGTCTGTGCTTTTACACATCTGAATGCTACTTTATCTTTTGTCTGTTCCGATTCTTTTTTATTCAAACTAACAAAAGCAATTTTTTTTGCATTTATCGTCATAAAGTTTGTGCTTTTACACATCTAAAATGCCAAAGATCTTTTGTCTGTGCCGATTCTTTTTTATTTAAACTAATAAAAGCAAATTTTAAGCATTTATCGTCCTTTTTTTTTTATTAATTAGAGTGAATCGCATCTTGCTTCACTCTGAAGCAAAATCATGTTTTTATATTTCTTTCCGATGCCCGTTTGATTGCAGTCTCTGTCTTTTCTCTTGCAGTAGCATAATTACTCTTTTTTTTTCAGTTCAGTTCTCAAAGTTTGTTGTTGATGGTGGCGTAAAAAAGCTCCTTAGATTTGACGAATACTTCATTCATATTTAGAACATGTCTCAAAGGAGAGGAGAACCTGAGCCACTGAACAGTGAAGTGGTGCCAGCGTCTCTTGTGGAGATTGCTCCGATACTTGGTGTAGCCAATGAAGTAGAAGCTAGTAACCCTCGTGTTGCTTACTTATGTGAGTTAAATTATTGTATAAAATTCGTCTGATGGTGTGATTTTTTTGCTCATCTTAAACAATGTTTAAAACAAATTCCCTGGGTGCTTGTCGCAGGTCGGTTTTATGCTCTTGACAAGGCACATAAGCTTGACCCAACATCAAGTGGACGTGGAGTTAGCCAGTTTAAAACTGTGCTCCTTCAACGCTTAAAACTGGTGATTATCATTACTTGACTTACTCTACTTGAGTTTCAATTTCATGATTTATGTGTCAAGTTTATTTTACCTTATTTGTTAAACTTGTTTGTGCAGGAGAATGAAACAACTCTTGCAGGAAGGCAGAAGAATGATGCACATGAAATGCAAAGTTTCTATCAACACTACTACAAGAAATACATCCAGGCTTTGCAAAACGCTGCCGACAAAGCTGACCGGTTTGTGTTTATTTTTAAGGAACTGGTTGTGCAGATCCGTGTGTTTTAATTATTTCTATTGGTATATTTCTTTAGTGTGTAATTTCATTGCTTACCGAACTTTGTTTTGCTTGTAGTTCTCAACTTACTAAAGTATATCAAACTGCTGCTGTCCTCTTTGAAGTTTTGAAGGCTGTTAATCAGACAGAAGATGTGGAAGTGGCTGATGAGGTGAAATTGACAGTAGATCATATCTTGTAGCCATACTTTCATGAAGAAACATCTTGATATTCTAATGAGTAGGGTTACCAAATTATTGGCTCACTGGTTTCTGTTCAACGTTTTTCTTGCTGGTAGATTTTAGAGGCCAACACAAAGGTTGAAGTAAAAAGCCAAATCAACATTCATCCTCTGGATCCTGATAGTCAAAATCAGGCTATAATGAGATTGCCTAAGGTTGACCAAAGATTCCACTAACTGTTTAGATCATCTGTTTAGTTTTGTTTCGAGTAAAAAAATTAAACAGTTCCACACTGTTCTGCAGATACAAGCTACAGTCAACGCACTTCGTAACACTAGGGGTCTACCATGGCCAGCAGGCCACAATAAGAAACTCGATGAAGACATGCTAGACTGGCTTCAAACTATGTTTGGATTTCAGGTGATACTAATGAATATCTTGTTTTTGTTCAGTTGATTGAGAAACTCTCTCTGATTGTGATCCAAACTTTTAATTGGCAGAAAGATAATGTTACCAATCAAAGAGAGCACATGGTTCTATTACTTGCTAATGTCCACATTCGACAGTTTCCGAGACCTGAACAACAACCAAATGTATGTTTTCTTTTGAACTTCAGTTTATAGTTTACAATTCATGCTTCTAGTCTGCACTAACGGTCTACTTTACAATGTCGCCTTTAGTTGGATGATCGCGAATTAACTATAGTGATGAAGAAACTTTTCAAAAAGTACAAGAAATGGTGCAAGTATTTGGGTCGGAAAAGCAGCCTTTGGTGAGGCTTCTCCTTGTAAAGCCTCATTTTGTGTTTTCATATTTCCTTTATAGAAAAATATGGAATATATACGCTGAATATTCTACGCATTGTAGTTTTGTATTATTTATATTGTTCCCACTTGTAGGTTGCCGGCGATTCAACAAGAGGTTCAACAGCGTAAACTGTTATACATGGGACTCTATCTCTTAATATGGGGAGAAGCTGCAAACCTGAGGTTCATGCCAGAATGCCTCTGCTATATATATCACCATGTTTGTCTTCTGTTCCCCTTCTATGTGTTATATAACTATGTGGCTTGCCTGAAACATTACATTTTAAATTGAGAGAATGCATGTGAGTTATCTGGACTAATACATAGACTGACCATTTGACTAGTAAAATTCGAAGAACTCCCAACTTGTGTCTAAATCCGAGTTTAATTTTGTTCAGATGGCTTTTGAGTTGTATGGGATGTTGGCTGGGAGTATTAGTCCAATGACAGGGGAGCTTATAAAACCGGCATATGGTGGTGGCGACGAAGCCTTCCTGCAGAAAGTAGTGACTCCGATATACAAGACGATAGCTAAGGTTGCATTTTCCGCTTTTTACACTCCTATAGACACGACCAATTTCTCTTCTCTTGCTGTCTTCCAATCCAAGACCTCCATTTTTCATCATCATATTCGTGTACTGTAGGAAGCAAAGAGAACTAGAGGAGGAAAGTCGAAGCATTCCGAGAGGAGAATCTACGACGACTTGAATGAATATTTTTGGTACAATGCAGACTATTATCTTGTAACCTTCTGGAATGTCTCGGCTTTTACAGTTCTTCATTATTGCATCTCCTTGTTTTGTCTTTTTTAACTTGTAGGTCAGTTCGGTGCTTTCGGTTAGGGTGGCCTATGCGAGCTGATGCTGATTTCTTTTGTCAGACAGCTAAGGAACGTCGAAAAAAAAGACCCACACGTGAATCAATATATCTATACATGTCAAAGTGTTTTTTCTAATCTCATGCATCGATTGAAAATTGAAAGTTCGAAACTATGAAAGAAAACTTAGAAAACCTATTTGTTTTTATATATATACATGCACCCGTTGGTGCCTGTCTTGTTCCCGTTGCTTTTCCCCATTTTTATCTGTAATTCCTCTCTCTCTTAAGATGCTACTTTGGTGAAGATGATAGATTGCTTCTGGATGCTCTTATTCCATCGCAAGTTATTATTAGCTTATCCTTGAAGCTATCGTAGGTTCTGATCACTTTTTAACTCTCTCGATCAGGTTATTAAAAGGAATTGGGTCAACTCGTTAAATAACAAAAAGAATTATAATTAAAAAATACTAGGTGATTGTTCGATGTACATGGTTATGAATATTTATAAAATAAATAAATCAAAATCATTAGTCAATGTTTTGCTTTCATTCCTTTATAAGTTTTTAGTCGTTTTGTATATTATATGTAAGCAGTAGCGGAACCAGAATTATTTTTGAAAATATTCATTTATTAAATAATTAAAATTATTTGGGTAATTCTTAATTTTAGTATAATTTTTGGTTTATATGATCAAAATGTTTTGGAAATGATAAAATGACCAAATATTTCATTTAAAAGATTTATGGACAATTTTACTTTTCTCACTAAAAAAGAAACACAAGCTTCTTTTATTTTCTTCGTCGTAAAAACAAAAATTCACCTCGAAGCGAAGAGAAATGTGAGAAAACCAAATTGCTGGAGACTGCTGAAGACTGCCAGTGACTGTCAAAGACCATCGGAGACCACCATTTCTGAAACTTTAATGGTGGATATACAGCTTTGGCCAAATGTGACGAAGAAAGCTCGAATCTAAACATGATTTTGGGAACTACCAGATCAGGATTGTGCAGCTCGAGTGATGGTTCTTTTGGGAATGACAGATTCGAAATCAATTATGCTCGAGATCGACTCCATCACATGAATATCAAGGTAAGAAATCTTTACTATATTTTTGTTTCAGATCTTTTTTCAGCTTATTCTGTATTTTTTCTTATGCTGTGTTGTTTGGAATCGAGAATTTTGTGCTCTTCAGATTTGATATAAAAGAGTTTTACCAAAAGAGTCTCTGAAAGTTTCCTACACAATAAGTCGCTTTATATGGAAAGGTAACTTTCTCCTACAGAAAAGTCCATATGAAACTTATTCTACCAGTTACTCAATTCTTTTTTTAATTTGTCATTTCGTCACTTTAATTAGTTAATTTATATTATTAACTAAAAAAATACATTAAACATTTCGTCACTTAGTCTTTCTCTTCTTCATTTCTTTATAATAAATGGAGACAGTTAAAAAGGGCTTAACCTAATCGCTAGGTCCGAAACTTTGTGAGTGGAGAACTAACGATTTCTCAGCCTAAATCTTCCCATCGTTAGTGCGGAATTCGCCGGAATCGTTAGTACTGGTCAAATTTATGACTAGTTTGGGGACTTGTGGCTTTTAGATCTGTGTATTTTGCAGATTTGAGTTGAGATTATTTGTTGATTTTCACAGTAACTTTTTTTCAGAGTTGATGGTACAACTTCTTGTGGCAGCATTCTCTGTCTAATCTGTAGAAAACGCGGGATTAGTGGGTTGGTGGCGTTTAAATCTGTTGTTTTTCAGACCTGTATTTTAGATCTTGGCTGGAAATGGAAATGAAGAAGATGATTAAGCATGGACGTACAGAAATATGAGCTTATATTCAATGTACGTACATGAACATATGAGTGATACTGATACGAGAAATATAATAACATATGAGCTCATATTCTATGTACGTACACCAACATATGGGTGATACTGATACGAGAAAAGTGATAGTAGTATGAATGTCCACAAATATAAATATAGTGTATATGTACTTAGATGTGTCTTTCTACCTATGTACAACTTATCTACTTATATATATATATATATATATTTATTAATTAATAGTATAATAGTAGTTACTTTTTTGTAGTTTTTATTTATTTTACATTATTTTATTAATTAAACTTACATGATAAGAAATTTATATACCCACACTGTCCATATACGTACACGCGTGGCCTCATGTCCAAATACTTAGTCTGTATGGATATCTTTGTTAGCATTGGACGTACGAAATTGTGGACGTCCAAAAGGGTGTTTTATAGTGACATGGTTATAGTACAGCACTAGTGTGGATACATATGTACGTACATGAGTAAATTAGGGGAGAAAAACCATTAAAGAGAGGAGGAGAGGTTAACCATAGGCAATGAGAGTTTGATTGTGGATGTTCATTCGATTGCATTATACCTCCATTAGAGAGAGGAGGAGAGATTGCATTAGGATCTTTATCGATTTCAATTGTTGATTTCTTGTAGGAACCACACACTTTGGATTCCTTATTGATTTCAGATGTCGAGACGCTTGCAGCTTGCACTTATACGTATCGTGGACATGACACAACTGTGCACTCATACATAACTCGATATAAGTCTCCTCTCACAGCGTCCATATTCCATTGACATCCACATTTCATTAATGTAATCAACCTATTTCTTACACCGCTAAACATTACATGTTATTTTGAATACGTTATAATATCATCGACGTTATTCTCAATTATCTTAGCTTTGTTTTGTAAGGATTTAGGATAGATTTAGGAAAGTCTTACAAAATCTCATCACAAGATTCAAATTTTCGATTGTGTAAGTCTCTCACTTATTTGCTTATATCTCACTTATTGGTTTTTTAGGAAATCTTTTTTGGTATTTAGGAAGGCTTTACTGAAATTTCATATAAGATTCAAACTTTCGATTGTTTATTGTTTGGTTTAAAAACCATTATTGATATTAAAGAAAACCTTACTGAAACTCATTACATTGTTTATGTCTCGCTTGTTGGTTTTTTATGAAGGCTATAGGCTTTAGGAATCCTTTGTTTATATTTAGGAAGATGTTACTAAACTCGTATTTTAGTTGAACGATTTAAGAAGCAAAAATTTGATATTTAGGAAAGCCTTATTGAAATCTTATAGTCCTTACTGAAAAATTATAAAAATTATTCAATTTCAATTGTTCTTCTCATTTGTTATTTTTTAGGAAGGCTCTAGGAAACATTTGTTGGTATTTAAGAAGTCCTTATTGAAATTCATTACAAAAATCAAACTTGGATTGTTTATATTTCACTTGTTAGTTTTTATTATGAAGCCTTTAATAACTATATGTTTTTATTTAGGAAGGTATTACTAAACTCGTAAAGAGTTTAGGAAGGTGTTGTTTGTATTTAGGAAGCCCTTACTGAAACTTTGTGATGTTTTCAGGTGCGCAAATGGATGATTGGAGAAGAGCCATCACAAAATATTGTTGTAAATCAAAGTGGAAGTTATAGTCTCGATTATATGTGTAACAAAGTCATATGGTTTTCTTATAACCATATGAGCATGCCATTATTATTGTAAGTTATGGATATATATAATAAAACAGTCTTCTATGATTTTAGGAAACGATAACATAGATTTAGGAAGGTCTTTTTAAATGTATCTTTGGTTCATGTTAGCAAACTTTGAGTCATGTTAGCAACTTTGAATCATATTTTTGTGTTGTTTTATATTTTAAGGAAACAATAACTCAGATTTAGTAAGGTTTCCTAAATGGTTATATATTCAAGTGTTTAAGAATGTTTTAAAAAAAATGTTTTTAGAAAAGCTTCCTAAATGTCTTTCTCAATGGTTAACAATATTTTCATTAAAAAAAAATGTTTAAGAATATTTTTTTAAAAAAATAAAAAATCATTTTGGAAAAGCTTCCTAAATTTTTATTTAATCAACTAGTAATTTACAAATTTTACTATAATCTTCCTAAAATTATATACTTTTTTCTCAATCTTTAAGAATATCTTTTTAAAAATAATAGAATAACTTTTTAAAATCTTAGGAAAGTTTTTCTAAAAATTTAGAAAAGCTTTCTAAAACTTTAAATAAACATTACAAAATATCCTCCCTTTAATTTGGAATGGCATGTTAGAACCATAATTATTTTCATATATTCTTCAGACAGATCCACTTTTGTCATTGTATACACAGCAAAAGCACCACCAACTTCTCCACTTTCGATATAATCCTCACCTGAATCAATGATCGAACTGATGCAGTATCATTGAACCATAATTGCTATGTTCTTATTCCTCCGCATCAGGTTTCACCTCCTCTTTCTCCATATTTCATTATATTATTTCTTAACGATATGTCTCTAGGAACCCAGAATATCATCAACGTGAATGATCAGATATCATCCACATATCTAACCTTTTCAATGCATCAGAATCTTCATCTATTCCAAGATCTGCAGCTTGATATGCTGAACATACATTAATGGAGAGGAGAAAAGTTAGGGTTATCGATTTTTCATCAAATAGCCTAAAAAAACTATAAAAACTTAAAATTTTGATTTTCGAAGTTTGGAGAAAACAAACAAACAAAAGTAATTTTGGAAAAATCAAAAGGTAATCAGGTCAAATTCAAAGTCTGGGATGAACAATTCAAATAATCGATCGCCCTTAATCAAAGTGGAGAAGAAGAAAGATGACGATAGAAAACAACGACCGAAGAAAAAAACATCATCGTTGATGGAGAAAGAAAAAAAAGTTGGTTAAAGTTTATTTTTTTTTTCTCTTTTTTAATGTTTTGGGAATGAGGGGTATACCAATCTTTTATCACAATTAATGAAACATTTTAGTCACATTTTCCTTTCCAAGTCACAAAGACTCTAAATTATTTTATTTTATGGTATTTCTTTTAAATTATTTTTTCAAATTTTTATTTTAAAAATAATTTTTAAAACTAAAACTAAAACTAAAAATAATATCAATATTTTTATAAATATCATAAACTATAGTTGTTTCTGAATAAAATTTATACGTTAGAAACTTTCAAAAAATAATGTTTAGTGTCAATATATTTTGTTTTTTTTTTGTTTTTTCAATATTGGTGAATGAAATGATATAACTATATAAATATTACTTTTCCTCCTCAAAATATTTATTTATCTAAATATATATTTTAGTATTATATAATATGTAAGAGAAAAAATAAGTACTGGATAAAGATTGATACATATAAAAAAGACTGAAGGAATTAGAAAAATAATATGAAAAATATAATAAATGAATGTTAAAATAGTTAAATCCAAAAAGAAAAAAAATAGAGTGGATCAAAGTGAAGCTTAAACTTGGGAGTGTTACCATTTAGACCCTTAAATCCGTAATTAATATATATATAAAAAGAATTATGGATGAAGCACAAGTAAATCAGTTTGCCCTAAATTAAAAGAAACAAAGAAACTCGATCGAAAGTTGTTGCCCTCTCTCCGTCGCTCCATCTATCTTTCCTTTGTTCTCTGGAGAGTTTGAGATTCGGTAGCAAACTTATACAGAAAACTTGGATTCATGATACATCATGGTTTTTATGGTTTTTAGTCATGATATAAGTTGTATATATAGAGTCTTTTTGGTGTCTTTGGAGTATTTTAGAGTCTTTTCCAAGTTTATGTACGTTTCAGGCTTTATTGGAGATTCTGGATCATTTTGGAGCATTTGGACCTTAGTAGCAGAAGAGATGAAGTCAGAGTCCATATTCAGGGTGAGTGTCGATCGACACCCGACGCGACCACAAATTCTCACATTTTTGACACGTTTGGAGAAAAAATGATATTTGCAAATATGTCCTTATTTGGGTTCTAGACTATATTTAGGTTTTTAAAAGTCATTGTTTAGACTTATCTTTTATTCTATCAAGTATTCCAGAGAGAGCTTTGGGAGAGAAGAATTCAGACTTCTTCAAAGAAGATTCAGAATTCCATTAATTATATTCTTATTTTTTTTATGCAATCTTATTCAACTATGTTTATTGCTTCAATGTCCATGTCTGAGTAGTTTTCTAGTTAGGTTTAGAGTTTTTCATAAGGGATTTCATGGATTGGTAAGTTGATTGGTTAATTGAGGATTCTGAACATTAGTTCTTCATCTAGGTTGTGATTAATGCTTGATCTGAACTGAATTGCTCGATTATTGATTATAGGTTGATTCTCGCAACGACAGTTGGTTACTTAGTTAGAAAGATCTCTAGGTAGGTCTGGGCGTTCGGGCTCGGGTCGGATTTTTGGATTTTGGGGTTTAACCTAATAGGATCCATTCGGGTATTATAAAATTTCAGATCGGGTATGGTTACTAATTTTTCGAGTTTGGTTCAATTACTATAAAAGTCTCATTTTGTATCTAAACTCCATTTGGATTCGGGTTATTCTACTTCGGATTTGGATAACCATACTAATTTATAATAGATTTTTAAGTCAAAAACACTAAAGTAAATTATAAAACTGATTTATTTTTTCTTAAACATCATTTAAAATAGTAAACTAAACTTAAAATGAAAAAAAAAACTTAAATAATTGCATCTTTATAAACTTATAATTATGAGCCTTTTGTTTGATTTTTGATACAAGTAATTTATTAACTAAGGTAATCCAAATTAAAAAAAAAATGCTGATGCTAATAGAACTAAGGCATAAAACAAATAGAAGAACTAAAGCATCAAATGTTTATCTATATTCTATAATTGATACAAAGTGAATGATCTTAAATTTAATCACTCACTTTGTAAAATAAGTATAATAACAAGATATGAAACATAATTATTAAAACTTTAAAAGGGATAAGTCAAGAAACTCAAATCTTAAACTTAATAATTAAAAAGTCATACAAGTGAAACTCAAAATGTTTAAACAAAGAGACACTCCAAATGTTTAAAGTAGTACACAAACATACAATGCTTAAACAAATAAACTCTGAAAATGTTAAAACATCAGCCGAAAGCCAAAGACCAAAATGTTATCCAACGCCGAAAGCAAAAGCCCAAAATGTTGTTCAACTCCGAATTATTAAGACAACATAAAACACAAAATAAAATAAAAGGTTCATGTTACTTTTCAACCGAGAGAAACATGAAACTTGTATTGCATTTAGTGATCAAACTCTGCATAAAACATAAACAAACCAAATGTAAAAACAAAACAAGTATGTGTAAAGGCAAGACAAACAAATGTATAGATTAGAAAGCAATCATACTTCGCTGAAGATCTTCTTCCTCTTGAATTTTTTCAACTTTTTGTGCATTTGTAGGCATTCTTAATTCATGTCGACTGTCCTGCTTCATCCATTTCTCTGTGCACATCAAAACTTCCACCATGTAATGAGTTAGACAGCTTCGGAATGGCTCTATGATCCTACTACTTGTGCTAAAGGTACTCTCCGATGCAACAGAAGACACATGCATTGCAAGGACATCACGGGCCATTTCTGAAAGAACTGGATGTTTAGTACAGTTTCGTTTCCAAAACGAAAGCACATCATACTCTACACCAGCCATCAATTCAAGATTCTCAACGCCTTCTTTCAAGTATGTTTCCAGCTCATCTCATCTTTCTTTCACTCCTATCTCATTGAGCATCTCCTTGTACCTACGATCAATCCTCTTATAACCTAATCCATCATCAACCAGCTCCATCCTGTCCGATGCCTGATCTCGGCTAGACTGAGATGACTGACTTCCAGTAGCCTGAACTGGTTGCTCGGATCCTTGACCATATCTCTCACAATACTCCTTAAACATACTGTGTAGCAAACTAATCACTGAATCATACATCTCCTTGCCCTCTAAACTGTTTTCCACATAAATCTCCTCAAAGCACATGTTTGCAAACTCCATTTTCTTTGTTGGATCAAAAACCGTCGCCACAATCAATATTTTATTGATGTTTTTCACCCCATCCCAGTACCTATCAAACTCCTAAGCATTTCCACAGCCTTTGACCTCAGATCAGAATCTAAGCTATTGCTCAATGACATCAAATTTGTTGCTATGGTAACAATCTCCCCATAGCATTTGTAAGCATTGAAAGAGGTAGAAGCCGATACAACTAAGGTCGAGTTTTAAAATATGACAAGGAACCGGCCTAACCTTTCAATATCTTTCCAATCGCTGTACTCAGGAGGTCCTTCCCTTTTCTTTCAATTATACCCCACTAAAAAGTTGTTGTTGTATAGCTTGTCCTCTGCCTCCATCCTCTCGAAAGCACCCTTGAACTTCATAGCTATACTCAACGTAAGATAGGTAGAGTTCTATCTAGTTCTCACATCTAATGGCAAGCTACCCCTCGAAAGCTTACCAGCATCTATTTTCTGCTCAAATGATGCTAACCTATTCGCATGAGACCTAACATAAACTATAGCATTACGGATTGCAGAGACATTATCATCTACTTCAGCCATTCCACCTTTCACAATCAGGTTTACAATGTGCACACTACATCTAACATGCATGAAGTCCCCATCTAAGACTAAGGAATCCACAGACAACAAAGAAACTTCAGATTGAAACCTTCTCCAAGCCGCAGTATTAGCTGATGCATTATCCACAGTTACACAAAACACTATTTCTATCCCCCAATCAGCCAAGTAGTATAAAAGAACCTTACATATTGTCTGACCTTTGTGATCTGTAATATGTTTGAACCTAATGATTAGCTTCTTCAGACGCCAACATGCATCAATGTAGTGGGCGGTTATAACTATGTAACTCGCACCTGCACATAAAATCACAAACGGAATTTAAAAACTAACTATTGTAAGAAAATAAAAACTAATGAAAAACAATCTCAATAATCAAATTAAAACAATTACCGGTTGTTTGAGCAACCCAAATATCAGTTGTGAGAGACACTCTTTACTTTTGTTTACAAAGTATTCCTTTAGTGCTAATTTCTTCTGCACAAACATCTCAACAATGTCTGTTGTTGCTGTCCTTCGAGAATGAGGTTAGTTGAGATGAACTTTCACGTAAAAACATAAAACAAGTTAAATACATAGATAACCATATATATGAACTATACAATATAAAAACAAATCTAACACATTCTACTAACCTTCTTGTAGAAATGTTTCCAAGCCTGACTTTCAATGAAAGCCAATGGCAATTCTCCTAGGACAAGCATCTCGCTTGTTGCTTCTCTGATCATGCGCTCAGTCACTTTGGCTAACTTCAAATTCCCTTCCTCGCTGATCACTAGTTGAATCTTAGTTTGACTCTCTTCCCATGCCTTATATAACTTGCATATGCCCATATGCTTCAACAAGTTGGAAGTTCCAGACTTTGTAGCACAAGAGAACACCTTCTCGCAGTAGTGACAGATAGATCTGTTACAATCGTCCTTAGCCCTTGTGTAATGCTCCCAGATTTTTGACCTTGGAGTAAGTACTCTAGTAGCCTTCTTCGGATCACAAGTAGCTCCACTAATTCCAGGTGCATCTTTCTGTTTTGCTCCACTATCAGGCGTCATAAGCTCTGGCTCATCTTCAAGTTGTGTGTCTGTCTCTTTCTCCAAATCAATAAGCGTTGGAGTTGAGGATGAATCCATCTGAAATATACAAAAGATGTGATAAATTAGTAAACCAAGTAGACATTGATACGCATACAAATAGACATGATTCGAATAAATATACTCATAAACAAATAGTTTTCTTTTTATAAACTCTTACACCTTCAGCCATTTTCCGATTCTAAGCAAACTTTACATCTTCTAATTCAAAGTCAACTAACTATGAAAACATATATATTAGGAGAGTAAATTGAATAACTTAAGATTTTATACTCAAAATCAAAACACATACAAGTTTTTCATGAACTCGAAAATAATCAAACCAATTGGAATGATAAAAGAAGATGTAAAGCGACTGTAAAACTAACTTCTGATCGAGTTCTAGAGATCGCAGATGGTGAAAATAGAGAGAATTGGTGATGAGTGATCTCCATTTGGTCGAATTTAGTTTGCTTAAATAGTAATTTGGGAATTAGGGTTTTTTTGGAATGGAAGACTTGGAGTATGCATGCCACTCTAGAATCTACACTCTCTATACTACAACTAATAGAGTCTGCTCGTTGGAATCGAAGAGAATTGAGCATGCATGCTCGAGAGAGAAATGAAAGACGAAGAGAGATGAGAGAATCGAAGAGTCGAAGGTAAAGGCGATATACATATATGTCTAAATGGCTATATTCCCTCGGGTTTTAATTTGGTTATCGGATAATAACCGAACCAGATCGATGTCCGAAATAATCCAGCACAAAACCCGACTGGTAATATAGTTAACTATAAAACTGACCCGTTCCTTTCACTTTGGTTCGGAACCGGTACCGGTTTCGGGTATCAGGTATTACGCCCAGTGAGAACTCTAGGTGAACAAAATACCTATCTGCAAAGGAATTTGATTTAGTGATTTTTTGAACAAACTGAACTTGAGATTATTGCATGTTTATACTTTAGAACTCGCAAAGAAATTTGGTTTTCTAGGTTTTAGACATAGATAGTTTTCACAGTGACTGCTGGTTACTTTATCATTGTGTTTCAAGTTCTAGAACATTAGAAGAATCCTGATTGACTGATTTGCTTGCATTCATGACTTCCTGAGAATTCTCTGAACCTGGCGTTTCTCCTTATTGATCTCAAAACCGATTTTACTGCATTCTGTTTTAATTACAATCATTCTTGTTTAGCTTAGTTAGAAAGCTTAATAATCTATTGTGTGAATCTTGAGTCTCTGTGGAATTTGACCCCTAAGTACTGCATTGTTCTCTTAATTTGAGATAGTAGCTCTAGGGATAATTTGAGCATATCAAATTTGGTGCCGTTGGCAGGGAATCAGTGATTTTGCCATTATATTTGGTGTAGAATTTAGACTAGGCTTTGTTTTTTCACTTTTACTTACATAGTTCTTTCTCTTTTTCTTGTTTTTCTGGTGTATGCTTAATCGCAGTACCAGAAGCAACAAAGAAGCAGAAACTGAGAGATTTAGAACGAACAAACAGAAAGGCTAAGAAATCAGCATATAGGCAGAGATTAGTCATCTTGCCTGATCCTGCTAGAGTCTTACGAGACCAAGAGGATCACAAAGAAATGTAGATGGGGACTTGATTTATGATCAGGGGAATGTCATACCAGAAGATGCCCATGTTGGTGAACCAGTCGCCCCAATTGTTGCTGCTGGGCAACATGTGGCTGCAGCTGTTGCACCACTTGCTAGAGGAAGGACACTATCTGACTACAATATATCTGATCAGTTCTATGCTAACAGGTATGCAATTCGTCCTCCATTCCAAAGGAATGACTTTAAGCTGAAACCTGTATACTACACTCTTGTGGGTCAGCATCCTTTTCATGGCCTTCCTCATGAGCATCCTATGGACCATCTTGAGAGGTTTGAAGATTTGGTGATAAGCATTAAGCTGAATGGAGTCTCTGAGGACTATCTTTTCTGCAAGCTGTTCCCATACTCTCTTGCTGGGAAGCAGCATATTGGCTCAAGCAATTACAGCATCGTTCTTTGACTACTTGGTGCGATACCAAAAATTGCCTTCCTCAACAACTTCTTTAATGATGTAAGGTCTGAAGACTTGGGAAGAAAGATCTCTACATTCTCTCAAAATCCTACTGAGGCATTCAGAACTTCTTGGACCAGATTCAGAGCCTATCAGAGGGATTTTCCACACCATGGTTTCAGTGATATTCAGCTGCTGGGTATCTTCTTTAGAGGGATTGATTGGAGATATCATGTGGCTTTAGATGCTGCAAGTGAAGGGAACTTCAACACTAGAAGTCCAGAAGAAGCTCATAGATTGATTGAGAACTTGATGTCTAGTAATAACACCAAGAATGCTGATTCTGAGAGGAAGAAGCTATCTGAGAAAAATGGTGGTGTTCAAAGTGCTGAATTGAAATCTAAGCTGGATTCTATCCACAATCTTCTGGTGGGTAAGAAATAAGTCTATTTTGCTACAGAAGTTGAAACCATTGAATCAGAAGAAGAAGATGTGAACTACATCAATGGAGTTGGGTTTCAGGGTCAGAGATTTGGAAATCAGCAAAGTTATGGTTACTCTTATCAAAAACCTTTTTAAAACAACTGAGTTCAACAGGAACTATGGCTCATCTTCCTACAAACCAGTTCCTCCACCATCTTCAAAGAGCAGGGTGGAGTCTATGGTAGAACAGATTCTAGAGGGTCAGACTAAGATGACAGTAGACTTCAATGGAAAGATGGATGCAATGTCCTCAGACTTGAATGGTAAAATTGAGTCCTTGAATGGTCATGTGAAGAAGCTGGTCAGGTTGCTCAGACTGTTGAACCTGTTAAGAGTCAAGAAGGAACACTTCCTGGACGGCCTGACATCAACCCAAGGCACCACTGCAATGCCATCATGGTGAGAACTGATGAAAAACTCGTGGAGTCTGCAAATTTTGGTGAAAATTTTGAAGTGTCGAAGATGGTGCCGATCGACACCAGCCATGGGTGGCCATCAACACTCGTAAAAAATCTAGATTTTTGAGTTCTGATGGACGAAAATCGAGTCGGCTCTTCACTGCAAATGGAGTGTTGATCGCCAAAACTTGTGCTGATCGACACCAGGAGGGTGCCGATCAACACCCCCTTGAAATTCAGAATTTTTCCTGTTCTGACGGAAAAAAATTGATGCAACTCAAAATAAATTTCGAGTGTCGCTCGACACCCGATGGAGGTGTTGATCGTCACCAGACCTTCGTCTTTCAATTATCGTCAGAAAAGCGTGCTGATCGTCCCAAATCCCCATCAACACCTGAGGAGAGGGTCCACAAACCGAAGATACCTTACCCGAGGCCCAGAAAGTCCAAACATGAGATAGAGGAGAAAAGGTGCAAGGCAATCATGGACAAAGTGCTGATTGAGATACCACTAGTGGATGCAATAAAGGTTTCAGCCCCAATTAAGAGGTATGTTAAGAGGATGGTTGTGAATGGTGTGTATCCTGAAGAAGCAGCATTGCTTACAAAGGACATCAGTTCAATCCTTTTGAAAATACTGTTTCAAGGAAGGAGAAGAAGGTGAGAGGCCTCTGAACAAGTCAGTGCCATGATTCAGAGTAGGATTCCAGAGAAGATGCCTGATCCAGTGGGTTTTGTGCTTCATTGCTCCATCTCTACAGGAAGATTCCCTCACTCCCATTGTGATCTTGGCTCAACCATCAATCTTATGCCTCACTCTATTGCTGCAAGACTTGGAATGACTGATTTCAAGCCTATAAGGATCTATCTCATCTTTGCTAATAGGTCAAAGAGAATTCCGGAAGGTGTTTGAGAAGATGTTCCACTCAAGATTACTGGCTGCACAATCCATACAGACTTTATGGTTTTGGAATATGGTGAAGAACATCAGGATCCTCTTTTACTTGGGGGGTCCTTCTTAGCTACTACTGGAGCAATCATTAATGTCAGAGAATGACAGATTGAGCTTGATTTGGGTGATAAGACCATGAGCTTTGACATGGATAAGCTAAGGAGGAAACCTACCATTGATAGTCAAACCTTTTCTGTAGAGGTTACCATGGATAAGGTCTCAGAAGCAGAGCATCCAGTTGACATTACTGCTGGGTATGTCAAAGAGTTGGAGGTTGCTGAGCAAGTGAAGATGCTGAGTATTCAAAAGGTGTTGGTTGAGACTTCCAAGAAAGCTGATGCGCTTAATGATTGAAATGTAGATCACATTTTCAGGACTATGGTCAAAGATGAAGGTCCAGACACAGACAAGTTATTGGAGGATGATGTTTTTGTGTTGGAAACAAGAGTTGCAGAGTTGAATTACAGAAAAGTGCAGAAAACCGAGTTGTAACCTTGGTGGTGTCGATCGACACTCCCCCACAGACCACACCGGAAACACCTACATCACAGTATCTTCAAGGAGTTTCCAAAGCTGTAAGTCTGGAAGCTGTTATACAACAGCCATCTCCTCCCATCAGACCACAAACACCTCCATTACAGCTAAGGTACACACTTCATATTCATAATTCTAAACCTCCTGAATTTATCAAGAAGAATTTCAAAAATGCAAAAGCTGTTTCACAACTGAGCAAGCCACGGGATTATCTTAGAGCGCTTGTATCTTATTCTGATGATGCTGCAGGAAAGAGAAGTTGCCCACCCAAAGTCCGAACCCGCCCTCATGCTGTTCCTCAATCATTCCTTGGTCGATCTCATGCACCAACTGCTTACACACCATCTTGGATGGTGAGATGTTCCACTCAGAGGCATTCAGTGCCACCATCTGATCCATCAGAACTTTTAGCCCCCACACAGTCAAAGTAATGACTGAAAACAAGCGCTTAGTGGGAGGCAACCACTTATAGATAGGGTTTCTTCTATTTTTGTTTTGGTTTTTACTAACTTTTAGTTTTTTTCCTGGATGCAAAAAGAACAAAATTTGTTGTTGGAAAGACGAATGAGTAAGGAGCCGATCTTGGTGACAATCGACACCACCACCGGGTGACGATCGGCACCCACTCTGCAGGTCAGTATTCTTGACCTTGTCTTTATTTCTTTGTTTTTACTTTAGTTTCTTCCCAATCCTACGGCTTGGTGCACTGGGACAGTGTTACTTAAGTCTGGGGGGAGGAAAATAGTGATGTATTTTGCTTTGTTTTGTTTTGACTCAATTGTGTTAGTTTGAATCTGGTTTATTGAATCAAAACCAGTCGGGAACTATGAGATTTTCTTGTAACTAACAACTTTGACTACCACTTTAGTGACCATTCTTACAGCAATTGACAATAGGTTTTACTGATATAAAAACCCAAAGATGATTTGATCTACCAATATCCCCACATTTGCTGGAGTACTTGAAGGATACCGAGCTGGCCTAACACCTAATGAACTTAATTTTTCTCATCTTGGGGCTTAGTATACTTTGGATCGGATTCCTTTTTTAGGTATGAAACAATTGGTTTGTGATTATGGTTTTTCTCTCTCTTCCCTTCAGTTCTCTAAAAAACAAGAAGCAAAAATTTATAAGTCTAAAAAGTGATCCAGGATTTTGATGGTAACCCCGTTGATATTCTTAGTTTCATAAAGACTAGATCCAGAGTATTCAGTCGATAAAAGAAATAAAATGATATTCTCGTAGAGAAAAATCGACTGAATGGAAGTAAGAAAAGGGAGAAGAAAGAACCTTGAAGCAAATCTGTCTCATTATCAGAACTTGAACAGGTAAGAGTCCATGTGTCCTTTGATCGATATTCCCTCAATGAGACTGCACGCTTTAAATTTTAAAAGGTCAGTGATGGTAATTTTAAATCTGTTGTAGATGGTAGATTTGGGATGGTTGATAAGTCTGGGGGGAAGTAGTTAATCTTTTATCTAAAGTTGGTGCGGTTTGATGTGCCTTACAAAACTGTTGGTTGATTTTTTTGTTCTAAAGGATATGTGAGTTCCTATGTTTTCAAACCTCTTTCAGTGGTTTAGTTATCTGTTTTGCTTGAGGACAAGCAAAAGCTAAGTCTGGGGGGAGTTGATATATCATGGTTTCTACGGTTTTTAGCCATGATATAAGTTATATATATAGAGTCTTTTTAGTGTCTTTGGAGTCTTTTAGAGTCTTTTGCAGGTTTATGTACGTTTCAGGCTTTATTGGAGATTCTGGATCATTTTGGAGCATTTGGACCTTAGTAGCAGAAGAGATGAAGTTGGAGTCCATATTCGGGGTGAGTGTCAATCGACACCACTGTTGGGTGTCGATCGACTCCCGACGCAACTACAAATTCTCACGTTTTTTACAAGTTTGGAGAAAAGAGAAATTTTCCCCAGAAGATTTGGATATTTGCAAATAAGTCTTTATTCGGATTTTAGACTATATTTAGGTTTTTAAAAGTCATTGTTTATACGTATCTTTTATTCTATCAAGTATTCTAGAGAGAGCTCTGGGAAAGAAGAATTCAAACTCCTTTAGAGAAGATTCAGAACTCCATTAATTCTATTCTTATAACTTTTATGCAATCTTATTCAACAATGTTTATTGCTTCAATCTCCATATATGAGTAGTTTGCTAATTATGTTTAGGGTTTCTCATAAGGGATTTCATGGATTGCTAAGTTGATTGGTTAATTAAGGATTCTGAACATTAGTTCTTCATCTAGGTTGTGATTAATACTTGATCTGAATTGAAAGGTTAGATTATTGATCATAGGTTGATTCTTGCAATGACAGTTGGCTAATTAGTCAGAAAGAACTCTAGGTGAGGAAAATACATATCTGCGAAGTAATTTGATTTAGGGATTTTGTGAACAAACTGAACCTGAGATTATTGTATGTTTATACTTTATAACTCGCAAATAAATTTGGGTTTCTAGGTTTTAGACATAGATAGTTTTCGCAGCGACTGCTGGTTACTTTATCATTGTGTTTCAAGTTTTAGAACATTAGAAGAATCATGATTGACTGATTTGCTTGCATTCATGACTTCTTCAGAATTTTCTGAACCTGACGTTTCTCCTTATTGATCTCAAAACCGATTTTACTTCATTCCGTTTTAATTATAATCATTTTTGTTTAAGTTAATTCGAAAGCCTAATAATCTATTGTGTGAATCTTGAGTCTCTGTGAAATTCGACCCTTAAGTACTGCATTGATCTCTTAATTTGAGAGAGTAACTCTAGGGATAATTTGAGCATATCAATTCACAAAACAGATATAGTAATTTAGTGGGTCGGACCGAGATTCGTTATTGGGCTTAAATATTAGAGTAGTTGGGTCGAGAACACCTTGACCGCCAAGGATGCAAAGAATAAAAGAAGAAAATCAAGTTTCTTTTTTATTATTCAAAAGTTTGTTATATTGTTTTGTCGTTTTCTCTTGTGTAATCCGAGAACCTTCTTACCGTTGTCTTCGTTATTGATTGACCAACCGTCGTCAGTAAGCTCTTGAAATCGGTGTTTGCTGAACATTGGGTTGCATATCTACCTATCAATAATAAGATCGTATTTACTATATCAAGGGTATCATATCCTGAACATTTCTCGGTGTTGGATGATGGAAACTCGTTCCCAAGCCAAGATGAAGGAGAAGGAAATAGATGCATCCAAGCTGGAGGAGTTGGAGTTTCTTCTCGCTCAACATTTTTCCTCCGAGATCGACCAGATTTCTTCAGAAATGAAACAGAATGTAGTTAACGTCGTCGAGTCGTTGCGATGTTTATTAACTCAGCACAACGAATCAATGAGTCAAACTCATTCTCCCCTGATCGCGCTTGCTTTACAGCTTCCTCAGCCGGGTCCGGAGGTGGGTTGACGGAGACAAGGTCCAATCGCCGCCTACAGTGGTACCTCAAGTCTAGCAAAGGTCGATTTCCCGCGTTTTAGTGGTGATCAAATGAAAGAATGGTTAACAAAAGTCGAACAAATCTTTTTGATGGATCACACCACTGAAGATCAGGAAGTGGGTTTAACTTCCATTCATTTTGATGGTGTTACAGACGCATGGCAACAGTCGCTTTTACAGTCCAAAGATATTGGTCTCGAGATATTGTTTGATTGGAACGCGTACAAGACCCTGCTGGAAGAGCAGTTTGAAGTGATTCTTGATGACCCGATTGTAGAGCTGAAATTTTTTCAGGAGACTGAAGGAAGCGTTGCGTACCATGGGAATTTTGAGTTGATCAGGAACAGGATCCACCTATCGGAGGCTTACCTTGTGAGTGTGTACCTTGCGGGTTTGCGCACGGATACCCAAATGCACATTCGCATGTTTCAACCGCAAACAGTGCGTCAATGTTTAGTGCTGGGACGGCTTAACGAGCAAGCTTCACGCAAACCACAGCCATCGATGTGGTCCTCTGCTAAAATGGCTCCCCAGGTCAAGAACGAGGTTGATTCCAAGGCAGTGGTTTCATTTCAAACTGAGAAGCCAAGGGAGTTAAAGCCACAACAGTTCTTATAACCAGATGAAATGAGTAGACGCAGAGGTGCAGGTTTATGCTACTATTGTGATGAAAAGTACACACCTGAACATTTTCACCAACATAAACGGAAACAGCTCTTTACAATGGAAGTTCAGGTCGATGATGATGAGACTTTAAATTCTGCAGATGATGAAGAGATTGAGGAGATCATACGCGAGGCTGCTGTTGTTCCATGCATCTCTGTTAATGATATCGAGGGTGTCTCGGGGTTTCAAACAATGAAACTGAAAGGCATGAAGGGTAAGCGGGCTTTATATGCATCACTTGACTCGGGATGTAAACATAACTTCATGGACCCCTGCACTGCAGCTAAAGTAGGTTGTTATATGAAATCCATTGGGGTTGCACCTGTGGTCGTAGCAGATGGCAGAACAGTCACTGTTTCTTCGCGAGTTGAGAGGTTTGAATGGAGTTTTCAGAATACTACCTTTACCATGGGTTTTTGTATTCTACCACTCGGTGGCTCTGACATGGTACTGGTGTGCAATGGCTGGCTCAGTGGGGGCCAATTACGTGGGACTTTCATGAATTGACAATGAAGTTCAAGCTACCTAACAACGAGCGCATGTTGCTTCATGGGATGAGGGGTTCGATTTGCGAAATCAAGCCTAAGACGTTGAATAATCACAAAGAAGATGAGATTGCTCAGTTGTCTATGATTTGGGTTCAGGATACAAGTTCCTTACCCATTGAATTTTGCTCGTTGGAAGGTCCGGCTAACACACCACCAATTCCACCTGTTGTTGTCCAATTACTGAGTGATTTATAAGATCTGTTTGCTGTGCCTACACAGTTACCCCCTTCACGGCCAACCCATGATCACAAGATTACATTGTTTGAGGGTTCCAATCCTATGAATTTGCGTTCTTATCGATATGCAGTTCACCAAAAGGACAAAATTGATAAGATTGTGAAAGAGTTATTAAGTGCTAGCACCATTCAAGCCAGCTCGAGTTCCTATGTGTCTCCAGTGGTTCTGGTTAAGAAGAAGGATGGGTCTTGGCGTCTATGCGTTGATTATTGTGGTTTGAACAATATCACAGTCAAGGATCGATTCCCCATCCCTCTGATCGAAGATCTTATGGATGAGTTGGGTGGTTCTCAGGTTTATTTCAAGATTGATTTGTGTGCAGGCTACCACCAAGTGAGAATGGCTCCTTCTGATGACGGCCTTTAAAACTTATAGTGGACACTATGAATACTTAGTAATGCCTTTCGGCCTTACAAATGCACCAGATACGTTTCAGGGGTTCATGAATGAAGTTTTTCGACCTTTGCTCTGTAAGTGTGTTATCATCTTCTTTGACAACATCCTTGTTTACAGTGCATCAGAGGAAGATCACGTCACTCACTTACATTTGGTCTTTGAGCTTATGAGGCAACATCAGTTATTCGCTCAACAGAGTAAATGTGCCTTTTTCAGGTCCCGTGTAAAGTACTTGGGCCATCACATTCAAGGTTCAGGGGTTTATATGGGTCCGGTGAAAGTAACAGCAGTCAGAGAATGGCCTCGCCCCGAGAATCTCAAGAAATTCTGTGGTTTCTTGGTTCTGGCAGGGTATTAACGACGGTTTGTGAAGAATTTTGGTACTGTGGCTTTTCCTATGACAGCGCTAACCAAGAAGGACAACTTTGTTTGGCCACCACAGGCTGGATCAGCTTTTATTCAGTTGTGGGAAGCCCTCTGTAGTGCCCCAGTGCTGGCTCTTCCTCGTTTTGATCTTCCTTTTTGTTGTTGAGACTGACGCGTGTGGAGCAGGAATTGGTGCTGTCATCATGCAGGATGGGCATCCCTTGGCCTACATCAGTCGCCACTTAAAGGGCAAACAGCTTCATCTCTCTATCTATGAGAAAGAGTTGTTTGTCATGGTTTTTACAGTCCAAAAATGGAAAGATTATTTATTGATGGGCCATTTCATTATTAAAAAAGACCAGAGAAGCTTGAACACAGCTACTCAGCAATAGTGGTTGCCTAAACTGCTTGAATTTTATTTATACAGTATAGGCAGGGGAAGGAGAATGTCATTGCTCATGCTCTCTCATGTGCCTAAGAAGCTGAGATACTACATATGGCCTTGACTGTACTCGAATGTGATCTCTTACAACAGATTCAAGGTTCTTATGATGCTGATCTGGTGGTGAAAGACATTATTCTGGCATTACAACAATCCCCTACGGCCAAAAAGCATTATTCGTGGATCCAAGGAATACTTCGTTGTAAAAATAAAGTGGTAGTTTTTGCTGATTTTTCTCTGCGAGATAAGATACTCCATTGGCTTCACGGTTAAGGAAACGCAGTGTACTCTGACCGCGATGTTACTTATCGGAAGGTCAAGGGTTTGTTTTGTTGGAAGGGACTTGCTAGCGACATCCAGGCCTTCATCCGAAGTTGTTCTGTTTGCCAGCGTTGTAAGTATGATACAGTCGCAACCCCGGGTCTCATGAATCCTTTGCCTATACCGACCTCCATATTGCCTATTCCGACGACCATATCGACAGATATTTCCATGGATTTCATCGAGCGCCTCCCTGTTTCAGCTGGTAAATCTGTCATCCTGGTTGTCGTCGACAGGTTGAGCAAGGCTGCACAATTCATGGCACTTCCTCACCCTTACACTGCAGCTTTTATCGCTCAAGGCTTCCTGATAATGTTTTTAAACTTCACGGGTTCCCTCAGACCACATCGTCAGTCACAGTGATAGAGTTTTTCTCAGTGATTTCTGGAAGGAATTGTTTGCATTACAAGGAGTCACTCTTAACTATTCCAGTGCATACCATCCGCAGAGTGATGGACAAACTGAGGTTGTCAATCGCTGTTTGTAGACTTATTTAAGATGTATGTGCAGAGATCGACCCCATCTATGGAGTAAGTGGCTACTGTTGGCTGAATTTTGGTATAACACAAACTTCCATACCTTGATTCAGATCACTCCATTTGAAGCAGTTTATGGACAACCCCCGCCACAACACTTACCATATTTTCCTGGTGAAGCTAAGGTTGCAGTCGTTGCTAAAACTCTCGAATAACGGGATAAGATGATCCTTCTTCTGCAGTTCCAGTTACTCCGTGCACAACACCATATGAAATAGATGGCTAATCAGCACCGCACTGAGCTTTCTTTTGCTATTGGTGATTGAGTTTTTGTGAAGTTACAGCCCTATCGCCAACCTTTAGTGGTAACAAGGTCAAATCAGAAGCTTGCTCCGAAGTTTTATGGGCATTATAAAATTGTGGATCATATATGGGTGCTGTCGCTTACAAGTTCAAGCTACCGGTTGACTCACTTATTCACCCAGTTTTTCACGTTTCACAACTGAAGATTGTTGTTGGTGATGTTACTACGGCCACTGCTCTCCCCTATATTACTCCGGACGTTTTGATCAAAGTACCTGCACGAATCTTGGACAGGAAGATGGTCAAGCGCCAGAGCAAGACAGCTACAATGGTTTTGGTGCAATGGGTTGGTCAACCAGAGAAAAAAGCTTCGTAGGAATTTCTGTTTGAATTATTAAAACCTTTAATGGTGCAAATAAAAAAAATGATAAAAGTATTATGATTCTATCTTGAGGATTTTGCTAATTATGACCCTTTTTAAGGTATATTCAAAACATAGTTCATATATTTAACATTAAGAAAAAGTATACCCTAAAAGTAGGGAAATTACAGTTGACATCCTTGAGAACAAACAAAATACGAAACTGGAAATGACAGCGATAACCCTGTGAAATCTCCTAACGAAGCCTTTTTGGTTAATTTCGTTTGACGTCTCCCTAATAGACACCAAAAAAAGTTTACTCTCTAATTTCATCTTAAATTTTAATTATAAAAAAATAAAAAAATAATCTGTAAACTTTTTTGGTTTCATTAATAAAATCATAGATATTTACATCTATATAAATTGAAATTACACAGAAATATGCAGATCAAGACCTGGAAAGGTCAATTAGGATAAATTACGAAATTTAGGGTTTATGGTAGTAGACTTCAAACGACGTTTTCTTAGTTAACTTTGTTTGACTATTATCTAGTAGACACCAAATGAAGTCTACTACCTAATTCCATCTTAAATTTTAATTATAAAATAAGAAAAAAAAATCTATAAACTTTTTTGGTTTAGTTGACAAAAGCGTGGATATTTACATCAATACAAATTAAATCACACAGAAATATGCATATTAAGACCTATAAAGATCTATTAGGGTAAATTATGAAATTTAGAGTTTATCATAGTAGACTTCCATGTTAACCTCATTTGAAAGTCTAACAACAAACCGAAGCAGAACTTATAACCGATTAATTAGCCTAACCGGATTATGTATACATATATATAACCTTGAAGGTAAACCTAATTTTACAGAATTACTATGGCGCTCTCTCTCTCTCTAAAAACGCTGGTCTCTCTCTAAAAACGTCGTTATCTATCTAAAGCTCCGGTAATTTTTCGGTTTTCTTCTGCATTTTTGGTCCTCATCTTTGTATCTGTCTTTTGTTTAGCTCTTCATCTCTTCTCACATTCTTCTTGTTATGTTTACACAGGGATGGGGCGGTACAGCTACAGTCAAACGTCGAGTAATTCGAGGTGTTTGTGGAGTGATGGAATACCAGAAGTGAGCTCCAATCTACTTCGTGAAGGAGGAAAAATTGGAATTCCTGACCGATTTATATGCGGTTTGGTGCCTGTCGTGAATGTATCGACTTGGGAACATAATCCTAATAGGAGTTTTTATGGATGCACGAACTACAAGGTAAGACACCGTCCTCGTGTTCTTTGTTTATGATTTAAATGATGGTACGTTGTGTAATGTGTTTATATAGGACGGTAGACAGCACATATTCAAGTGGTGGGATGAGGCTATGATGGAGGAATTCCAAGATCTAAGAAGTTCCATTAAAAACGAGTTGGCTGTTGGTGAAAATAGTGATGATATATCTCGGGTTCAGGCAGAGATTTCCCAACTAAAGAAGCTCATTCAGGCGAAGCAATTCGGAGATGTCGAGCTGAAGAAAGTGACTGTCGGTAGTGCATTTCTCTTAGGCCTCATCCTCATAGGGTTTGTCATTGTCTTTTCTTTTTGTCTTTGCTTGAGGAGATTGTAGTTTATAATGCGATTAATATGTGTAATTAATGACTGTTTATCTGTGACCATGTAATGTTGCTAGATGAATGATGATATAATCAGATCAATAGTATTATTATTTCGTGACATATGATTAATTACTGTTGCTAATTCTAACCCAAATTGACTTGACTTTATACGGGAACAAAGTAGGAAGAACTAATAGACTTCACCCGAAGTCTGAAATTCAAATTAACCATAATTGTCTATAGGCGGGAATGTAATGTATTGAAAATGTAAGAAGAATGAGTAGACTTCACCTGAAGTCTGAAATTCAAATTATCCCCAATTGTCTATAGACGGGAATGTAATGTATTGAAAAGGTAAGAAGAATGAGTAGACTTCACCTGAAGTCTGAAATTCAAATTAACCCTAAATGTCTATAGGTGGGAACCGTAAAAGCTAAATAGGCGGGAATGTAATAAAAAGGTATGAAGAATGAGTAGACTTTTGAGTAGGCTTCACCTGAGGTCTGAAATTTAAATTAACCCTAATGGACTGTAGGCGGGAATTTATTAAAAAGTTGAATACTTAGTAGACTTCACCTGAAGTCTGAAATTTAAATTAACCCTAATTGACTATAGGCGGGAACCGGAATAGCTAAATAGGCGAGAATTTATTAAGAAGGGGTTTGATATCGGTTTATTATGTAACCCTAACTGGAATTGAACCAATTGAACCAATTCAACTTCCGATAAGTAAACCGAGATAATTTGGGTAAAAGAAACTATATTTTACACTTTTACATTTATTGTGCGGGTTAAAAAAAAATAACCGAAATTCCTCTCGATTTGATCGTCGTCGTTGCTTCCCTTTCACCGCTTTCATATTTCTACATCTCCGATATTGTTACTCCCCGATAATCTATTATGTACTATAGTTTCTATTCATGCCCTCTTCGTCCTATTTATCTATCTATTTTGACCTCTAATCAGTTGATGGTTTTGATGTATGGTTTGCACTCATGTTTGCTGTTTCGCGCCGGTGATTGTTGAATTTGGATTGTAGATCTCATCTGCACCTTGTGGGTTTCTCCGGTTCCAGAGGTCGAAAGAATGTTAAAGAAACTATGCTAAAATATGTAAACTACACATGTAAGTTAATTGTTAGGTTGTTAGGTTTATAGCTTGAGTCTGAATAATTTGTTTCTTGGATTTGTTGCAGAACCGTTTCAACAATTTTGTGAAGAAGGACTCTCTTACTGATATGTTCCCAAAGTGGGATAATGAAGCTGTGGAGCAAAAGCTACTCGAAGTGGAGAAAAGGATGAAAGAAGTAAGAACGGAAGAACAAGTGAAGTTAAACGAAAAAACAGAAGATGCAGGACAGGAAGATGAACTTCCTCCTCGGGTTAGTTCCGACTTCTTGGAAGTAGAGAAAAATAGGAAAACCACGGGGAAAAGAAATAAGAGAAAGTAGAGTTGTTGGTGGGTTATCAGTATTTTAAAAATATTGATGTAACACAGTCTTCAAGTGATGTGTTGTTGGTGGGTTATCAGTATTTTTAATATTTGGGTTTGTCTGGAATTGTTCTATATTAACTTCTTAATTTCTACGTTATAGTATTTGCATTATATCTCTCGTTTCCCTTTTATTTTTAGTATTTATAACCAAATGTGCAGAAAAAAAAACCAATTCCATGTGAGAGTGTGAACTGTCGGAAAGAAGAACCTAAATCTGAATATCCAAAAACTCGTTACCCTCCATCACCTGCGGTACCGACAGCAGCTCAAGAATCAGCTCCCCTATTACAAAGTTGCGAGTATCTTGGGGTCAACATTCGAACAGAAGCCGATTTCGAAGCTCAAAAGAAAAACAAGATGTTAGGAAACAAGCTGCTTTACTTGCTCCATAGGAAAAGTGTGATAGGAATCGGCGATTGGCTGCATCATAGCGTAGTCCTTATGTGGGAAATAGCACAGCGAAAGTCATCATTTATGTTATATCTATCTCCGGGGCAGTAAACTCAGCTCCATAACGATGGCTCAGTCTCCTCCAAATATGCTGCAAGTTAAGGATTTATATTCCTTATGTTGTCCATGTTCCTATTATAATCCGCAAGCGTATGAGCATACGCAGCGCCTCTCACCAAGTACATAAGGTGCTTCCCATTAAATTTAGACACTATGTTTTGTTGAAGATGGTAATAGCATATCCCTCGTGTTGCCCAAAGAATAACAGTGGCACATGCTTTAGCTATCGGAGAGCACCGGTCAGAAACTATAAACATAGTATGTTCATCCGAAAAACATAGATGCAATTTGTTGAAAAACCACTCCCAAGATTCATCACACTCTGAGTCCACAATTCCAAAAGCCAAATGACAAAATCTGGAAGTTAGAATCCTGACCAGCTGCCACTAGGATAACACCTCCGTACCTCCCGGTCAGATGAGTCTCATCAACGACAATAACTCGCCTCAAATAACCAACCACAGAACATGTATGAACCTTCACAGTCGCTCTAATCCTCCATCTGCATCCTTTGACATTACATTTTGCCACAAACTTGAACTTTGCCGACTTCACTAATTTAAATACGAATTTTGCATCACAGCGGTCAAACGCAGCGATGATAAAATCTCATCCTTGGAACGGAAACTCCTTATTTCCTCCAAATTGTTAGACATATAAGTTTTGAATCCGCCTGCCTGACCACCAGAATAAGTATTGACATCTTCAAATTCAAACATGATATCCTCTCCATCTTCATCTTTAACATTCTCATACTCACTATAATCCACATCACCACCATCAGCTTCCTCTTTGACATCATTCACATCAGGCTCCTCTTTAACATTCACATCAGCTTCCTCTTTAATATTGACATTAACATCACACTCTTCATCAGCAGATTCATCACCATCTTCACCATCTTCATCTTCAGCTTCTTCTTCTGATTCTTCATCAACCTCTTCATCATGTCCATCCTCACCATATTGTTCCTCACTCACATCCATGCCTCGCCTAGAGGCACAAAGCCGTACAAGATTCGACCTACTAAGCTCAATCAAGTTCGAACTTGTCTATCATTTGTGACGTACATAGGAGGGGTATCTTCGACATTTGCTTACGCATCTGATCTGGAAATGGATAGGATAAATCCACAGCCTCGGTTTTCTTATCCATCATAAAATCATCTTCTGCCATTTCAACAAGTTCAGAGTATGTACACCCATCTCTCAACATAAATATTCTCCCCCCTTTGCGTCTATCCACAACAAAATCCCAAGACCCTTTTTTCTTCACCCATTCTCCAAAAACAACCGGTATTTGCGCCATCCCCTGCCAAGATAAACAAATAAAACACATTACTATCAAATTTGAAAATACAGACTTCTCTGTAAAGTCAAACACGGAGACACCAAAAGAAGTCTACTACTAATGGCCTAACTGCCTAAAAACACCAAAAGCTTGATTACACCATCAATATTATTTCAAATACTGCCAAACTCACAGAGTAACAATTAAAGTACCTAAACCAGACCCATGATCAAGAAAATCTTAAAAATTCACTTTATTTTGGCTGTAATTGCTTTAAAAAAGTACATACTTCTTTTTAAAGTCCAACAAAGAGACAACAGATAGAAGTCTCCACTAGTAGACTTCACATGAAGTCTCATATTTAGCCTACCTTTCCAATTATATGTTAACGAATACAGACTTCACCCGAAGTCTCATAATTTAGTAGACTTCGCGTGAAGTCTTCCTTCGCTAAATTTAAGGACAGTTTTGCATTTCTATCAAAATTTTGAGTAGACTTCACCTTCAAAAGTAGACTTCTCTTGAAGTCTACCAGGGTCTAGTTTTGCATTTACATTTTTAAGAAGACTTCTTTAACTATAGAAGACTTCACGAAGAAATCAACTAATTTAGTAGACTTTATAGTGAAGTCAACTAATGTAGTAGACGTCTTCGTGAAGTCAACTAATTAAAGTAGACTTCAATGGCTCAAGTTTTGCATTTGACAAACTTTGACTGTTATACAGTAGACTTCACGTGAAGTCTACTCTGATGGTAGACTTCGTGTGAAGTCTACTGTGATGAGCTTTGCGTTGACCAGCAAAAATAAATGTAGACTTCAGGAAGACTTCACCTGAAGTCTACTATTATAGTAGACAATGGGTGAAGTCTACTAATTAAATGATTTTTTCAATCAATGTTTTAACACGAAATCAAATGCAAAAGTAACCTCCGTAGACTTCTTTCGCAGTTTACTAAAATAATCAATATTAGGTCAACCTTAAGTCAACGAGTAGACTTCAAATGTAGACTTCTAAAATGACTTTGTTGTGGTTAAATGTAAAGCTAAACCCCAGTAGACTTCTATTGAATTCTACTGTGAGCTGACTTCACGTGAAGTCTCCGAATTGTTTTTTTTTTGTTTTTACATGAAACTTGGTAGACGGCACAAAGTCCAATAAAATTGTATTATTAAAATTAAATTTAAAATATTACGATAGAGAACCGTTTAGATTCATATTCTCATGATTAATAAGTATATGATGAATACAAAATCCTTACACATTGTTTGATTATACAATATGACTATTTTCCTATAGTCACTAGGATTTTACCTATTCTTCGTGCGAGATTAAGTTTTTTAACCCGTGTTTTTGCAGAATAATGATTTTTGTTTTTAGAAAAGTTATTTTATAATAATTGTATTACTAAAATTAAATTTAAAATATTACGATAGAGAACCGTTTCGATTCATATTCTCATGATAAATAAGTATATGATGAATATAAAATCCTTACACATTGTTTGATTATACAAAACTCTTACACATTTTAAAATTTAATAATAAATCCATTTTTGTGCAAGACAAAGTTTTATATAGCTTTTTTCAATTTGATATCAAACTTTTTGAATAAAAGTTACTAATAATAAAATATGATGCATTTTAGATAAAATGACTATTTTCGTGTAGTCACTAGGATTTTATCCGTTCTTCGTGCGGAATTAAGTTTTTTACCACGTGTTTTCGCAGAATAACAATTTTTAAATAAAGTTATTTTATAAAAAAATGTATTATTAAAATTAAATTTAAAATATTACAATAGAGAACCGTTGAAATTCATATTCTCATGATAAGTAATTATATTATGAATACAAAACCCTTACATATTGTTTGATTATACAAAACACTTACACATTTTAAAATTTAATAATAAATCCATCTTTGTGCAAAACAGAGTTTTATATAGCTTTTTCAATTTAATATCAAACTTTTTGAATAAAAGTTACTAATAAAATATGATGCATTTTACATCAAATATACTAATATAATATGTATATGTTTCTTAATGAAATGAAATAATCATATATAGTAAGAAAAATTGGTTATTTATATAATATTTTTTTAGCTTGTTGTGAAAATTTTAGAATTAAGTTGAAAATTTTTCAGTTAAAATCTTCTAATAAATTATTTGCATTAGTATAAAATTTTATTAGTTAAATTTTATATCGATAACTGTTTACATTTATTGTTAAGATTTAGTTTATGAAGTATTATTTACTAAAAAAAAATGAAAAAAACAAATTAAAACTTAGTAAAATAATGTAGGTGATGATAATTGAAAAAAAAAATTCTTATTTTTAAAAGATTGTATTTTAGATATTTGTTTCTTATTTTATTATTAATTACTTTTTATAAATGTTTTACAAAATTTAGTAATGTTTATTTCAGAAACAGAAAACCTTTAATCTAGTTGGTTAAATACTTTCCAGATAATGTTTGTTTATATTAATAAAATATTTATTAATTTAATTAACTAAACCAATACAATACAATTTAATTTCTATTAAATCTGTTGCCAAACATTTTTAATATAATTTTCTTTCAAATAAAAATATAAGGTACTCATTTTTTTGTCATTTTTTTAATTGGTCCACAGTTTTAGAAATTAAAATCCTAAAATTTTGGAATAAAATCTTAGAATCTTTCCTAAATTTTAGTATTTAGGAAATAATAAATATTGGAAGAAAATGTAAAGACTAGTATAAAATCTGTTACAAAACAAAAAATAATGGCATAACTGTAAATAAAATATTTTTTTGAAATATTTTTATAAATATACTTTTATGATAAAAACAAAGTCTTACTAATATACTAATTTACCCACTCTTAGTGCGGGGTTCAGTTTTTGAATCCGTGTTTGCGCAAAATAACGATTTTAAAGAAAAAAAATAAAATTTATTATATAGAAAAAAACTTACTAATAAAAACAAAGTTTTACTAATATACTAACGTTTTACTAATAAAATACGATGCATTTTAGATAAAATGTACCAACTGCGTGAACTGTCGGAAAGAAGAACCTAAATCTGAAGATCCAAAAACTCCTTACCCTCCATCACCTGCGGTACCGACAGCAGCTCGAGAATCAGCTCTCCTATTACAAAGTTGCGACTATATTGGGGTCAACATTCGAACAGAAGCCGATTTCGAAGCTCAAAAAAAAAACAAGATGTTAGAAAACAAGCTGCTTTACTTGCTGCACAGGCAAAGTGTGATAGGAATCGGTGATTGGCTGCATCACAGCATATCCTTATGTGGGAAATAACACAGCGAAAGTCATCATTCCAAATAATGAGATCTTCCCTAAATCGGCATTCTGTGAGGTTGAATAATGATAGAAGTTTGGCTAACGAAGCCGTGATGATGGAATCAAAATATGATTGATGGTTTTGAGTCAAGAACTTGCAGAATAGTTCTTGAAACTGTGGCTTAGTTTCGGATTGTATATGACACACCATAGAAAAACTAAGGGTTTGTTGGATATGACACACAAACCGATGAATCTATATTTTGAAAGAGATTTCTGAATAAAAGATAGATTGATTTTGCAAATGAAGTTACAAGGGATTATAAAGGAAAAGAAAGAAAGGAGTGTGGGAAATCGAACTAGTCTTGGAACAGGCTACGAGACTAGACCACATTAAATACACAAAGACTAAATTTAAATTCAAAAATATACAGTTGACTATCTTTCCCAAAATTTGTCTAAGTACGGATTTAGGTAGGCATTCCTAAAGATGAGTAAAGCTTCCCGAATCATGAAGGTCTTCCTGAATATGGCATAAGCTTCCGAAATACGGCCTTCGATCAATGAATGGATGATGTGAAGTGATGCTCAAGCCTCATTAAAAACCTCATTTGGAAAACCCCGTGGGACAAAACTCTGATGGCAGACTTCGTGTAAAGTCTACTGTGATGAGCTTTGCATTGACCAGCAAAAATAAATGTAGACAACGGGTGAAGTATACTGCTTAAATGATTTTTTCGATCAATGTTTAACACGAAGTCAAATGCAAAAGTAGCATCCGTAGACTTCTTTCGCAGTTTACTAAAATAGTCAATATTAGGTCAACTTTAAAGTCAACGAGTAGACTTCAAATGTAGACTTCTAAAAAGTCTTTGTCGTGGTCAAATGCAAAATTAAACCTCAGTAAACTATTGAAGTCTACTGTGAGCTGACTTCACGTGAAGTCTCCGCCTTATTTTTTTTTGTTTTTACATGAAACATGGTAGACTTCAGTAAAAGTCTATGGCATGAAGTTCCATTAAATTTTGAATTATATTGCAAAAGTGACCTATAATAGACTTCATCCTAATACTGCATTTATGTAGACTTCACGCGAAACATATATGAAATATATGAATCAATTGTATATTTACATTTTCACTTGTTTTTTAGCTTCGCCAAGCGCGCAGAATGTCAACTATAATCGCCATCGAAGAAGTCCAACCTGTATTGATGGAAGAATCACCACATATGACAATATGGATGCATTTTAATTTTTCAAAATGGAAAATACGGAGTTTTAGGGATGAAAATGGATGAGAGATTGAAGAGAATGACGTTGTAAGAGAAATGAGTGTGATTTTATAGCTCAAATTTGGGTGGTTCAAGCATTTAGAGCTTCAATTTTGGTTGTTAATGGTGGTTGAAAAAAATGATGATAATGGCAATATCGTAAATAAATGAAGAAGACGGGGATATAAATGTCATTTGAATTTGCACCTAAAATGAAATTAAATCTGGGATAATGGCATTTTTGTTATTATTTATAAAGGAAAAAAGGATGTTGGATAGAAAGTGACATTTGTTCGAGAGAGAAAAAAATGGGTCTACAATTCTATTTGACTCCAAATAACAATCAATTTCAGTCACTAACCAATAGATCTTTCAATTTTTTCAACATTAAATGACAAAATTAGCTAAGTAATTATTAAAATATTAGAATAAATTATTAAATTAATTTTTTGATCTATGAAACGAGATATTAAAATTAGACAGTTATATTTTAATTTACTAAACAGTAAAATACTACAAATTATTCAATATTTATGTTATTCGATATATATATACATTTCTTTTCATCTTAAATTTTAAATCTGAAATTTTAACAATGTTAGATTTTTTTTAAGAAAAATGTTCGGACTTTTTGAGATTTTTTTAATTTTCTGTATTTTGTTAGTTTTTTTTAGTTTTACATCAAAATGTAACTATTTTAAAAAATTGAAGAATGTAAAAATTCATTATTTTGAATTTAAAATCATGATAATATCTTGGGAAAAAAGTTAATCCAAATTTTAACTAAATAACTGGCATTTGTATCAAAAATATTGATATAGATAAACATTTGTTTTCATCCTAAATTTTAAATCGGTATTTTTACTAATATTAGATTTTTAAAAGAAAATTTTGGACATTGATATTTTTTTGATTTTCTGTATTTTTGTAAATTTTTTAATTTTTACATCAAAAATGAAAATATTTAAAATTTGTATTTATAATCTTCTATTTAAAATATAAGTTTCGAAAAAATTAGAACTTTTTTAATAAAAACATTTGGAGTTTCTTTTTTTGAATTTTTCCGATTCTGTTTTTGAATTTTTAAATATTTTTTATTTTTTATTTTATTATTATTATTTTTGAATTAAAAAAGTAAAAAGTTAACTCACCATTAAATAGGTGATGTTAAATGATTACATTTTAAAGTTAATGTATTACTCTGGAAAAATATTAAATTGGGTATTAAAAAGATAGGGCATTAAAATTTTAATTAAAATTAAAGTGATATATTAATATGGAATTTTCTTATTCGATAATATAATAAACATATATTTTTTTTAAAAAAAATAGCGGACTATTCGAAGAAACATGTAAACATTTATACCAATACAAACTAGGAAAAACAGATTAACACATTTCAATTATAAAAATATTATAAATAAACTTTGGTTAATGGCTTAAAATATAAATTGACCTATTTTGATTAAAAACCAATAAATATAAACTTAAACTAATACAAAACAGACTAAATAAACAGATTATCTTAAAATAATTATTTTATAAAATATTATAAAACTATTTTTGAAATCATGATCTTACATTATAATGTAAGTTATAATCACAATCTGACTAAAATAAGTTTTAACTAAATCAATATATCTTATATTTTAACTTTTACAAAATAAAAAGCATAAAACAAAAATAAAATAAAAATATTATTCGCTAATAGGTTAAAATTTAGTAAATTATATGATATATTCATATTAAAGATAGAATTGTTAACACACCTCAAACATTCACATATATAAATATATATTATCTAAGAAATAATTATGATAAAAACAAAATATGATTTTCTTTTATATTATTTATATAATTTGTCAGAATTATAATCATGTGCTCTTGAAGCATGGATCAAACTCTAGTGTACTCATATAATTGAAGAAAATTTTAGTTATATTTTTCTGCACCTGAAAAGAGTCGTGTATGATAATAATAACAGATAACTAGTTGACGTATTTTTATGAAAATCTTCCTTTGTTTAGAACACAAATATGAGTTCTTATTATTAAGTGGTTGACAACAGCCGACAAAAAAAAAAAAAAAAATACACACATACAAAGTGGTTGATAATAAATCATAGATCATAGATGGAACTGCAAATTCCTTTAGTTTGATAAATTATCTAACTAGGAAAGTACTTGGTAGTAGAAATGGCCTGCAGTTCGACTTGAATTATCAACGTATCATCCACAAGGAAACCCTTTGATGAATCTCTGAGATCATCAAAAGAGATAAACTCATTGAATCCCCAGCCAAATTCTTTTCCATACCAATTCCGCACTGTCGCCAAAAAAAATTTAAGATCACAGAAAAACACTCATTAATCATACTGTAAAACTTTTTTCACAACGAAGAAAATATATAAAAATATACCAATATCTGCTTACATTGCCTTTCGAGGTTACTGTGTTTGAGTTGGTTAAGAACTCGAAGCTTCGTTAGAACATAAACCAACTCATAGTCTCCGGTTCTTTGCTGCCCAGTAAGGAGAAGATATAATCCCACGGCGTTTCCACTTCCCGATCCACGACCATTTGGAGCCATTTGTAATTGCCTGATTATCATGTTGAATACATTTTGTTACTACTACAACTCTATTATCTATACCATACTCCTTATGTCAGGTTAAAAGTGACAAAAAAAGCATTAACACAAACCACTATGCTAGGTCATAAAACAAAACTTTTTTATATCTTAAAATAGTATAGACCCACCATATTCTTCCTCCGAGGGAGAACTTATCTGAGTAAATATCTTTGAACAGCGTGGAAAATTTTTGAACTGTCCAGGAAAATTTCTCTGAGCTCCTACTAACAGAGAAAAGTTCTGATTTTTCGTAGGGCGTAGGAACGGTCACATCAACACCAAACTCACTGTGATCTCCATCATAAAGGTAGCCGTTCTTTGGGTCTTTCAAAGTATCAACAGGGAGGACCTGAGAGAATCCCCACATCGTGTTGAAGGCATCGAATCGCCATACATCGGTATCTACAGTTAACACAATAAATATAGATATGTCAGTACTTTACACAGCATTTTCTTGTTTTTTTCTTTCTATTTTGAGTTGAAAAATTATCAAAAAAACCTTGGATGGTAAAGTACTTCCTCTCGTTCTTGTTGAAGATGTAAAACCTGAGATCTGCGTAAACCTCTTGATGTGCAGAAGCAACGAAACTCGATTTTTCTATGGCTACGTAAAGCGAAAGGTAACCTGAACCACTATCTTTCTTGTTTCCGTTTGGGTACACAAGAAGAGTCCTGTATATATAATATGGATGTAACAAAAACTTTTGAGTATATATAAGATTGACTAGAGGCGAATAATAAATCAAAATTATTACAACCTACCAGTTGTATCCACCAGCCGAAAAAGGACGAGTTTCATATATTTCTGTTGACTCAAAGATTGTGTTGAACGCTTCCATCTTCAAAGAGTAAGTCGATGGACGACGTTCTCTCAGACCCTTTAATATGTTGGAAGAAGAGACTTTGTAATCACGAGATGAGATCTCTTGATGTTTTTGTAAGTAATGCACTTCTTCTTGTAGGTATGGGTTTGGTTCTGCTCCTTCCTCCTCTATTTGAAACAGACAACAAAAAAATAGAGAGTATATTTAGAAAACTAAACAAAATAAAACAGATGATTTGTGATCCAAATTTAGATTCTAAAAGATAGATTCAATAATCTTGAATATCAATTGGGATGACATATGTACATACGCTGCAAATTTGTGCTGAAGTCATCGGTGATTTTTCGTATTACAGACTGTGCAGACACATATGTAATGAAGAGAGAAAGCAAGATATAAGTAACATAGATAGAGATAGTGTTTCTGTAGTGACTCTTCATCTTTCTTGAATGGAGTTTTTGTACAGTGCAGGGAGTAGTGAGATATATATCAGAGATGCGTTAAGATTTCTCAAAATAATATGGACGGTATTTTTTTCTTTTTGAACAAATATGGATAGGATTTTTACACTTGGATGATAACTACCGTGGTTTCCTTTAGCACCATTGATAATTTGATTCCATATTTCAACTCTGTCGTTAGCATTGTGATGTATCAACTATCAAGTTGTGAACTTCAATTTAAAAATAAAAAGCTCGTGCAGTTCGTTCATTTTTGACTGACAAAGTGACAATAAATGAATAAGACAAATATGATTAAAAAAAAAATGTGAAAACTTTTGTTATGGTGTTTCAAATGTCGGTATATATATATATATAAATAATCCTTTAGTCCAAATGAAATGTTTCTTTCTTGTTGAAATGTTATATTTATTTATCAACAAAACAGATTACAGACTTTTTTATTTTAATCATGAGAGTCATAGCGTTTACAAAAGCTGATGAATACTAGCATAAAGTTGAAAGAGTCTGAGTATTTTCACCGTTTTGAGGGAGGTGCTGTAGTAAAGCCAGTCTATTCTGGAGTTCTTTGTGAACTATATGAGCCTAAAACAAAAGAGAGTTTGGAGGACTTTCCCCGGCGTCCAATACAGCATCCCTTGAAAGGTTATCTAGCTAGTTGAGAATCCAACTTGGTGAGTCTATTACGTCTAAGATTGTTGGCCGTTAACATCCAATCCGGGTTTATCCTCAAACCAAGCAGCTCAAATTCATATACCAGACAGTGTTAGGAGAACGAGGACGCAAAAAAAAAAAATTGATGATGTTGCAATTCATCTGGTTTCCACAGAGTAGGCAAGGTTAAATGATATGATCCTCGGGATGAGAATCACACGCGGAAGTAATGGAGGTTAAGAAGCTGGCTCTCTGGCGCTTTCTTCTAACCGAGCGGGTGGAAAGTGGAGCGAAGGGATGCAATGGTTCCGATAAGCTGGCCGTCCGGCACTTTCTAAAAGGAAGAGAGATGGTCGGATGGTATGAGAGATGGAATCGATGTCACCATAAAAATGATGGAAATGAGTTTTGATAATATCGTTTAATATAAGGTAAAACCTGGTTTTAACTTAGATTTTTCTAGAGAGTTTTCTCGGGAAGAAAATTCGGTTTTTCTATAAATTATTGCAAAGATACACGGCTATAAAAGAGGAATTTACAAATAGCCTTAACAGTTTTGCTCTTTTTGGGGGGTCTTTGAAGCAAATTCATTTATTACCTAGGCTATGAAAACAGAAATAGCATAACGAGTTGTCTTACTCTATTTAAAACGAAATTAATTGGCATAACAAGTTACTTTACTTATTGTAATCTTAAAATAAAGTCCATAGAAACATCTATCCTAGGATCAGTTTCGTCATTGAGCTCCGTGGGATGCATAATCTCTTATCCCTGAAAAAAAAACCAATGTGTAAGTAATATGGGCCGAAAGCTCCTCGGATGCACTGCCTGAAATGGTCTCCAAAATCCGGGTCTGCCTCATATAACTCCTTAAGATGATCAAATCCCATGAGCTTAACCTACATGGTTGAAATCATGACTGCGGGATAAGGCATCAGCTACAACATTTGCTGTTCCCTTCTTGAATTTGATCACGTATGGGAAGGTTTCAACAAACTCCAGCCATCCTGCATACCTCTTCTTTAATGTAGTCTGGCCTCTTAGGTACTTCAGCGTCTCGTGGTCAGTACGGATCACAAACTCCTTAGAAAGAAGGTAGTTCTGCTAAGTCTCCAATGATCTGACTAAGGCGTACAGTTCCTTGTCATAGGTTGGATAGTTAAGAGCAGATCCGGTCAACTTCTCACTGAAATAATAAACTACTTTTCCTCCTTGTGTTAGGACATCACCAATACCTGTACCTGAAGAATCAGTTCAACCTCAAAAGTTTTATCAAAGTTAGGTAAAATAAGGACAAGTGCATTGATGAGGCTGTCTTTAAGCCTCCGGAAATCTTCCTCTTGGCTGGGCCCCATTTGAATACAACATTCTTCTGGATCTCCAATGTGAGTGGGGCGGCTATAGTGCTGAAGTCTCAGACAAATCTTCTAAAAAAATTGGTTAGGCCATAGAAATTTCGAATATGACCAATAGTGGTAGGCATAGGCTACTCCTGAATGTCTTTGATCTTCTCTTCATCTACCTGTAGACCCTGGGAAGTTCCAACAAAGCATAAAAAGACCAATTGATCAGTATAGAAAACACATTTCTTGATATTAGCATACAAATACTCTAGCCTAAGTCTTTCTAATACCTTCTCAAGATGTCCACTGTGTTCTTCTAAGTTAGTCATGTATATTAAGATATCATCAAAATAAACAACCAAACTTATAGATGTAGGCTCTTAGAACGTGGTTCATAAGCCTCATGAAGATGCTACGTGCATTGGTTAAACCAAACAGCATGACAAGCCACTCATACAAACCTCTCTTGGTTTTGAATTGTGTCTTCCACTCGTCTCCTTCCTTCATCATAAGTTGATGGTAGCCACTCTTCATGTCTATCTTTGAAAATATGGTGGCACCACTGACCTTATCAAACATGTTATCTGGCCTCGGGATTGAATGCTGGTATTTGACAGTAATATTGTTGATGCTCGGTAATCTACGCACATTCTCCAGGCACCATGTTTCTTAGGTACCAATAGGACAAAGACTGCACACGGACTCAGGCACTCACAAATGTAGTCTTTGCTCATCAAGCCCCAAACCTGTTTGTCTAACTCCTTAGCCTCTTCGGGATTGATGAAGCATGTTGGTCGGTTTGGAAATGGAGCTCCAAGTATGAGATCAATATGATGCTCAATTCTTCGGACTGGTGGTAAACCAATGGGAATGTCATCTGGAAACACATCGTTGAAGGCGTCTAATAACTTTTGAATGTCTTTCGGGTAGCTTTACTCGTCGATTCTTGAAAAATACTCTTCTCGAAAGATCATAAGCAGCACCGATACCTGCATCCCTAAAGACTTAACAACTTTACTTGGCGTAAAATAAAGACAAGTTTTGTCAACTTTACTGGTTTTTTTCTCCTTTATCCAGGGCTTTCTGAAGCTCGTGCTCTTCTTGTGAGGATAAAGGCGCCAAGTTATGCTTCTTGTGGTTATGCATGAAGCTGTATATGGTTGTACGGCCATTATGGAGAGTCTCTTTGTGGAAATTACATGGTCCGCCTAGAAGGATATTCCCGGGTTTCATGGGCATCACATCACATAGGACTTAGTCAGCATATTTGCCAATGCTGAAAGGAATAAAAACTTGTTCTCCAATTCGCAGCTCGGTATCGTCATTGAGCCACCTAAGTCTATACGGCCTGGGATGCTTAGACTTTGCAAATCCTAGCCTGTCCACAAGATATTTTCTCGCAACAATAGTACAAGATCCTCCATCAATAATCAGACTACATACCTTGGAGGAAATGGTGCAACGAATGTGGAAGATATTCTCGCGTTGAATGCTTTCTGGCTCGAACAAAGCACTGAGTGATCGTCGGGTGACAAGGATTTCTCTAATGTCTGGATAATCCATACCTTCTTCCTCAGACTATGGGTGTGTTGTGTCAGCCTCATCTTGTGATTCATACTCTTCATCCTCTCGGATGATTATTATTCTCTGGTTGGGGCAGTCTCGAGCAAAATGACCTCTTCCCTTACATTTGAAACATATGTTGTCTCTGGAATACTGGATGGGAGTCTGGCTTGAATCGGCTTTGGTTCCCTTGTTGGTGTCGGGTGTCGGCTTCTTAGACTTACTGTCAGTGTCAATGACATTTTCCTTGTCGTAGTTCCTCTGAGGTGGTGCTGGAGTCCAGTTGGCTTTTTCACGGCTGGTGGTGGCAACTTTACGCTTGATATGCTGCTGTGCCTGAATGGTTAGGTGGAGTAGCTCATCAACGTCGCGGTACACTTGCCAATCTACCTTCCTGGCAATACGTTCCTGAAGACCGTCCAAGAACTGTGCCATAAGTGTTTCCGGTGAATCCTTTACCTCAAGGAGGTTCTTCAAGGTTTCAAATTATTCAAAGTATTCGACCACCTATTTGGTTCCTTGGTTTAACTTCTAGAATCTCTTCTGTAAGTCACAGTGGTAATAGGATGGAACATTGCACTTTCGGAGCTGGTAACTCATGTCTTCCCACGAGTTGATAGGGTGCAGTCTGCGCCTCCTTCAGTCGGCCACCTCGCCATCTCATCAGGCTGAGGCATTGTCCGTAAGTTGGGCTTGACTTAGCGTGGTCTTTCTCAGATCTGAGTAGTTGTAGTACTCGAATATGAATTCCATCCGCCTCTCCGAATCTAGATATGCCTTGGGCTTGATTTTTCCCGCAAAGGTGGTTGGAGAGAGCTTGAAGTCTTTGCTTTCTTTCCCAGGCGGCTCTTCATCATTGTCGTGGTTTCGACCTCTATCATGCCTTCTTCTCGGTCCACGGCGTGGTGGTTGATCTGGTCGATGTCGTGGTTGGTTGGCTGCTGCACGATCTTTGTTGTTGCCCTTATTGTCGATTTGACTGTCGGTCTCGGACACATCATCATCGGTGTTGCGCTGTTGCCCTAATTGATCGAGCCGAGTCTGAATGGCGGTAAGGGCCTCGAGTATTTGTGCGTTGGTTGGTTTGGCTTAACCCATATTAGTTTGCTCGAAGAGTTTAAGGTTTGGTACCTAAAAACAAAGTTTAAGGCGTATAAATGTATTCGATAAAAAAAAACTGAAGCGAAGGAGGACAACAATATCTATGCTTGGAATGAAGAAGAAGATTTTTTTTACTTAATGAATGCATAATTCTAGAAACGACAGGACATTACGCAGATGATATTAAAAATGCTCGGAATGGAATGCAATTAAAAAATGAGCAAACAAATATGGCAGACAAATAACTCGGCTAAACAAGTTATGGAAAGAAATAAATGCAAACAACCCTAAGCACGCTCTTAGAATGAAACTCGGATCATACAAACACAGTGATTTCTCCCTTTTAAAAAAATAATGAACTAGAGATATAAAGGTTAAACAAAACAAGCAGAATGAAAAAATCATTTAAAAAAAAAGGTAAACAGATGCAAGAAACAAAAACACAAAGCTAAAACAGAAAAACAAGTGAGATGGATTGTTAAAACCTGGTTCAGGAGCTTTTAAAGCTCTGATATCAAGATGATATGACCCTCGGGATGAGAATCACACACAGAAATGATGGAGGTTGAGAAGCTGGCTATCCGGCGCTTTCTTCTAACCGAGCAGGTGGAAAGGGGAGTGAAGGGATGCGATGGTTCCAATTAGCTGACCGTCTGGCACTTTTTGAAAGGACGAGAGATAGTTAGATGGTCGAGAGGTGGAATTGATGTTGCCACAAAACCCGATGGAAAAGAGTTTTGATAAGACTGTTTGATATAAGGCAAAACCCGATTTTAACTTAAGAGTTTTTCCTGGAAGAAAGTTTGGTTTTTCTATTGATTATTGTAAAGATACACAACTGTGAGAGGTAACTTTATAAACAGTCCGAACAGCTTTGCCCTTGTAGAGGTCTTTGAAGCAAATACATTTTGTTACCTAAGCTATGAAAACAGAAATGGCATAACAAGTTACCTAACTCTACTTAAAACAAAATTAATTGACATAACAAGTTGCCTTACTGGAATTCAAAAATAAGAAATTAAGACACATATAAATAAAAACTTGTTAATCCATAATTAATTACCGAAATAAAGATTTACTATAGCTTGCTTTCAGTATTGAATGGGACAAATGTGGATTAAGGTGTGTCTCGGTGCATCTTCTGTCCTTTGTGGGCTACATGCTGAAAATGGACAAGTTTCATGGGCAACTCCTTGACATGGGGTTCTCTTCTAAGTTTGGCCCGATTTCGAGTGAGATGCTTGTGGGGTTTTGCTCTTGGGTTGAACTTCGGCCCGAGTTGAGATCCACTTTCATTAAGCTCCCAGTTAGGCCGTGAACCTCCATTTCGCCCAGTAGACTCTCGGTTGCTCGGTTGAAATCTTCGGTCATGGTCCATAATCCTGATCTGGTCTGTGGTTGAAGTTTCATGATCAATGGTTGAAGTTTCACGGTCGCGGTTGGATCAGTTGGGTCGGGTGGTCGTGAGATCTCATCATTAAATATCTCTCCATTTTTTCTTGTATGGTCTCGCGTTGATAAAATTTTCTGGAATGCCAACCAGGTGATGAAGGCTTGCCGTGGAATCAATTCCGGGAACAAAACAACATGATACCACATAACTTCTTTTCCCACCGGTCTTAGTTAAGTCCCATATTCGTTTAACAGAGAATTTTTCTGATGTTTATCCAGCTCCTATTTCTATATAATGCAATCATGTCCTGCTTTTTGCTCTTGTTGTAGGAATTTCTTTGGTTTTTTTCTCTGATTTGTTTCTTGTATCTCTTGGATATGTTGTTTTAAAGACCAACAAATATTCCACCTTTTTCTATCAACAAATCTAAAGACAGTAAGAATTAACTTTTCTCAAAACAACATGATGTCTCGAAAAAAGACTTCAGACGCAAATGGTAAGGAAGTTTGGCTTGGGACTCGGCAAAATGAGGTGCGGCTCGGGTCCACACCAGGCATTGCCGGCTTGGGGAGGAGGAGAGTAGGATGGCATGGTTTGGGGACTTCATGGTTCGGGATATTATGAAGGCGGGGTAAATGTGGCTGGCTCAGGCAGCAAGAGGAGACTCAGCTCGGGTACAAGATGATTTGGCCGGTTTTAGACTACAGGATGTGCAGGCTTGCTTGGAGCATGCAGCATTTTTCACGGCTCGGGGTCTAAACAGAAGACTACAGCATGGGATTTAGAGTAGAAGCGACGATACGGGGCAAATGGCATCATACAGCTCCAGGAAAAATGTGGGGAAGTCAGCTCGGGGATGCTAGGCAGCACGTGGCTCGGGCAAAGGTGGAGACAGCACATGAGCCGTGAGAGAGAGTAAACGTCACAAACACCCGAGCTGTTTCCTGCCTTCATTCTTTTGCGTACGAATCATTTCCTTTGTCTTTTGGGATCAAAATGGCTAGATACGGAAACTTCTAAGTATCAAAATATTTTAGAGAAAATTTAAGCATATGCAATCGTTAATTTTCATGGTATAAATTTCGATCTCAGCAACAAAATACCCAATAAGTTTCTTTTAAATGAGACTATTTTAGTTATTTTATTTACTCTTCCTTTATGAAACACAGAAAATTGTCATTTATTCCTTCAAACTTTTCTAAGTTTTACCAAATTTATTGCTTAAATATTGTGAATTCGTCCTTAAATTAACTTATGATCTGATTTTGCCTAAGAAACATGTTGAATCCCAATTACTTTTGTTCTTTAACCTTTTTTTAGAAATTATGGTCTATAGAACGAGGCAATCCTAATGATTAACAAATATCTTTCTCTGAACACGCAAAAGTCTCAAAGATGTTCGTAAAATATGGTATGGGCAAGTGTGAATACTCTATAACAATAACCATCATACTTTTTGATCGGTAGGCATTGAATAATAATAGTAAATGGTCATACAGTGATTACTTTCTGTTTGGTGGGCATTCAATAAAAATAGTAAATAGTGTCATTAAAGGATTACCGAACTCGCGCATGTCGATATCGAAACTTGTTGGCGGGTAGATCCAACCCCAATCATCGTTGGATTTTATAATCCACGACAGGCCGTAGGAAGGAAACCAAGACACTCAACATGCTAAACTAAAAAAAGTAGAAAACTGAACAAAACTATTTTCTTTTCAACAGTGCCTACGAACGCATATAATCATCTAGATACAATTATATGCATTTTTAATTTTCAGGAGTCAATTCGAATTTACCTTAATCTAATTCACAATTCTCCAATTTGGTTTATTAAATTATAATGGGAAAATTTAATTTTAAATCTCATGTATTTAATTAAAATTTCTTTAGAAACTATCACGTACGGTTGAAAAACTTTGGCTTATATGGCCAGGTCCAGAATCTTGACATTAAGATGGGTTCGAATTTTGTTATCAAATTGAAACAGCAGCGTTTCAACAAGTACTAAGAATTGAACAGAAGCTAAATAGAGGAACCGGAGATTAAATTATAGAATTTTTTCCTTTAGAATGGTAAGAGATCTAATCAACCTATTTTTCTCTTTTCTATTTTTTTTTTGTCTGCCAAATTTTCATTAAAACTCAACAGAGTATAAGATCTACAATGATATTGGTTTATAAACCCACATCTTTACAATTTAAACTCAAAAGTCCAACCCAAAAATGACACTAAATATGAGATAAGGTTGAACTTGATAAAGACAAGTGTTCAAGTACGTGTAATGTAAAGAAAACGCCGATGAATCAACTGTCGCCTGACTTCATCGAACCACAGCTATGAACCACCGGAGACGATTTCCGATGATAACTACCGAATTCTCCTCTCAAGGCCTTCGTCGAAACCGTCCAGCTCTGTAACAAACCACTGTAGGAGGCCTCGAAACAGATCAATTCAGTCATTGTCGCTTAGATCCACCTTCCTTCTTCAGCAGATAACCCCATCTCTTATCACCTCTCACCATTAGACACTTCACTCCACTACCTATCTATAAGGCCCATGACTATCCATGGAGGAGTAAAAGCATCATTACTCCTCAGACAAGAGCCGATTTGAGCAAATAAATGAAGGAAAGAAGGCTCCACCCACCATAGCCACATTATCTAATCAACCTATTTTTCTCAAAATATAACAATATATGAAAACAATCCTTTATCATCAAAATTTATAAACATGATGCTTGAGATATAAAAATATTGGAATTCCACTCTTTTATAAAAAGAAAACTTGAGGTTGAAACACATAATTTACAGAGTTTAAAAGATCAGTTTGGTCAACAAAAGTATAAACAAATAAAAAGGGACATTTCCCAGTTTTTCAACACAGTCACGATCAATTTGTCTCCATATGCGTTTCTTCGGTCACGAGGAGTTCTCGGGAATGGTTCAGTTCTTATCTCTTCGGTGATGCCAGATGAAGTCAAATTTCCAGAACCACTCGCCGTGACATCTCTCTTTGTATTCCCAATCTCATCTGCGGGATATAAACATCGAAGATCTACAGCCTGTTTACTTATAATACGGAAAATCAAGCCAAGATAGGTAAATATTACTACAAAAACGGAGTGGAGAATTGGACATGAACCAAAGGATTTAGCAGACTGACCACTCAAAGAAGTTGCTGCCAAGTTTGGATCTGAAGCAGATTCTTGCACTAGTGGGGAGTCCGCAAAACAAGGGGAAATTTGGTGAAGATCAAACTAAGAGCTCGGGAAGGCCTCTAGTTCGGCTTGGAGTTCCGCTAAGTCAGTCTCAATGGTCTTGGACTCTTTCTCCAGAGTAGTACCGCGCTTGCGAGCTGAGCAATCAGCACCTTGTTACTTCGCAGTTCCGCGATGCCAGAAGAAAGGCGGGTCCTAGCCTTTTCAACTTCAAGGAAGGATGTTACTCTTTGGAAAAATTATTGATGTACATTTTTTATCTCTTTTCTCGCTTGCTCGCAGAGTCTTCTAAGTCACGATCCCTAAGCTTCATAACAGCATCATACTGCAACAAGAGTTCGTTGTAGCTACTCTTTGCGTCCATATTCTAGCTACTTTCTGCGTCCTTAAGGGCTACATCAACTAAGGCACAATTATCGACTAAGTCCTGGACTCAGCGGTTGTATTCGTACAACTTTTTGTATTGTGATATTCCTCCTCGACTCTCTTCCCATGCTCCACACCTCCAATCTATTTTATTTCCCTCCATGCCTCAGCTTCCTTGAGTTCATTGACCTTCTTTTTGGAAATATCAAACTTTCGCTTGGAGTCAATAAGAAGAGTTTCATAATGCTTAACCGTACTGTTTAACTCTACAAAGGCTGTCAACACTACGATCAAAAGAGGAAAGATAATGGATAACCTAAGCCAAGTGATACAAGTACTGACAATACACATCCTTAACGCATATTCTCCACCTAGGAAACTCGGGAAGCGATTTCCCATCTTGCGTGTAGAAACATATAAAGATGTTACCAAGTTTTTCCGTATCTGGAAAAAATGATATGTTATACAACAAGACGAGTCAAAAAGTAATATAAAATATGATGGACCCGAGATATCAAGAGACACCTTTAGGAGACTTCCCAAGGGTGACCAAAGAACTCGTTGATCGTTTAGGATTGGAGCCTGTTCAAGCTTCAGAAGTTCTTCTACTCGAGCTATCATCACTCCGAGAATCGCTTATGCTTCCATGGTATTTTTTGCCTCAGGAGTCACCCTTACTTTGGGAATCACCACCACCCCAGGAGCTACTTCTATGACGAGAATCACCAGATTGCCTCAGGGATCTGTATGCTCGCTGTTTCTTGTTTTGAATTTTCGAGGAGAACGTGAAGAATCTTGAGCTTTCGTTTTCAAACTTTTCGGAACTAATTCAGCAATGGACGAGTCATCAAGAAGAGAGTCCTCAATAGATTGGGTAAAGGCAGGGGCAGAATAAGATCCCAAAGAAAAACTTCCAACTAATAAGGCCCTTTCTCAAGTGCAGAGGAAGGAATGCTCTCTTTCTTCTCTTTGCAGAATGCAGCGATCTGACTCTTCATCTCTTTTTATGGAGCTGTGTTGGCGATCGTTCGCTCATGGAGAGATAAGCCAGGGTTAGGAGAATCTTCAAACGGAGTACTTAAGAACTTCGTGTAAGCATCCATATGGATCAACCAGCTTAATGGATATGTTGGAGCGAGAAGAAGTTCCAAACGATTCTACCCGAGGTGACAGCTCGATATAAGCCGACGAAACTCGTAGAAAGTTCAGGACGAACTTGCATAGCTGCGAATGTCAAATACAAAAAATAAAAAATAAATCAGAAACAAATAAGGTACAATTAAAAGGAGATAACAAGTTAAGCTAATGGAATAACTAAGTGTTTAAAAGCATATCGGTTAAACCCCCGACATAGTTAGGGTTGATCTTGAAAAGAAACCAGTGTATGCCCCAGTTGTCGTCACGGTTTGGAAATCCGGTTATCAGATTCCGATCAGCATTCGGATACGAGGCGACCGTTCCCGCGGACCGGCTCACCTTAACCAGAAAGAGCTCTAGGAATTCAGAAGTGGATAAAGTTCAGCCCACCTCCGCCCCCATGGTAAAGGATCCTAATAACGAGCGAAGAAGATTCAGGACCATTTGTGGGAAAGTGATCCCGAGATGATTGAGGTAGATAACCAAAACGTCAGGGAAAGGGAAAAACAAACCACAGCTTCTCGAATTTGACAGCGAGAGGAACACGACAACTACTTTGGAGTTGGTCGGGGGTTTAGAAGTGGAAAGCGAGAAATACTGAGTGCCCAACTTGTCTCCACGTTGAGTACATTGATCGGAACCTTCTGGAATCGCGGATGCTTCCTTTGCCTGTGAATTTTCATGATCGAAATTCACCTTTGGAGAACTAGCTTCATGGGAATGAGATGACATACTCGAAGATTTCAAAGAAGTCAAGAAAGAAAGGAGAAAATTTTCTCATCAACAATAAAGATACGATATTTCTATGAGAAAGTTACACTTTGACACACTTTTTGAGTTTTATTTTCAATATAAAATACTTATATGTTTTAAAGTATTTTTAGGATAGAAAATTTTTATTTTACCCACAAACCAAAAGATAAAGCATTTTAAGTATTTTTTTCTTTCTTTTTTCAAATAATTATATATATTATTTCTCTCTATCTCATATTTTATTTGATTATTTTTCATTTCTATAGATATATAAAAATATTTTTATTTTATAATATAAATTATAATATTTTTTATCTATATTTTGATATCTATTTTTATATATTCTAATTATTCGTGGATAACACTTTGTGAACATACAAAAAATGTATTGTGTATATGATAACTAAATATATATACATAATAGATAGTGTGAATATCATGTCGTAACATAGTGGTTTGGAGACAAAATTGTGAAGATAACTAAAATATGTGGATATGTTAAGATGGATACCAAATCGTGGATATGATAGCATAAATACTAAATAGTGAACATAATAACATAAATATTAGATCGTGGACATGATGATGTTTTTTGGTAGAATGTATGTAAATAAAATCAAATCTTATGGTAGATAACATAGGTGAGCAAAATATATTTATTCCATTTTCTTAACTCATATATGGATATAATAGTATGGATACACGATCATGGATAAAAAAATATGGACAATAGTGTATGATTGACTAATTTTATATACATGTCCACAAGTTTTAATCTATAATTATCTAAAATATATCAAAATGGATATCAAAATATAGAAAAAAAAATTATAGTTCATAGTATAAAATAAAAAATAATTTTTTTCTACAGAAAATGAAAAATAATCAAATAAAATTATGAGAGGAGATGGTAAAGTAAATAATAAGTAAATAAAAAAAATGAAAAAAGGAAGAAAAAAAACGTGTGAAAGAAAGAAAAAAAGGAAAAAAAAGTAAATTTATAAAAAGGAAGGGCAAAAAAGATTTTTTATGTAGTAGAAGACAAAATAAAGTGTTTTTAAACATTAAAGTGTCTTATTGTGTAAGACATAAGTGTATAAGTGTCTATCAATGTAATTTTCTCTATTTCTATCTTAAATGAGAAAAAGAACTCACAGAGATAACCAAAGAAAAAATGAAGAGAAAATGCGAAAATACCAACTTTTAAACTGCAAACATGCAACCGCCTTATGAAGAGTTTGGGAGTGAAAAGTTTTTTTTTACTTATTTTGTTAATTTAAAATAGGGTATTAATCAGCATTTAATAGCTTACTTGTGAGATTCGAAACTCACACAATCAAACTTATAATAATTCAGAAGTTCGAAAATCCTATTTTAAAATAAATCACGCCCAGAATTGAAGGTTTGTTTTATTGATTGATATTTGTATTGAGTACAGAGATAATCCATATACGCTTTAATAGTATTACACTACGAACACTAAGTATTCATAATGAGATGAATAAAACCTAATACATGTTATCCTTTGTATTTAAAATGTTTTCGAGTGCTGGGAAGTGCTCCTAGCGGTGTGAGATGCTGTTATATTTTATTTATTTTTTGAAAGAATGTTAAAATGCTGTTAAACTTAAGTACTTGCTGATTTGGATATTTTTTGGGCTTAGGTTTAGTCTGGGATCCAACTTGATGGAACCCGGGGTACACTCACCAAGCAAAAAGGATCAAGGATGGAGCTAAAACATGTGGAGGAGAATCCGCTCGAGCAAACTGAAAATAGAGGACATTTCTCTCAGGTAAGTCAGTGTTAGGAGCATCTTGATCAAGTCAGAATGCCTAAGGACTGAACTGGAATTGGAGTTGATCAAAGCAACAGATTTCTCAACCATGGAGACATTCTTTTCCGGCTATGCTCATTTGGAAGTTGAGGAAGCAACCTGATGAACACGACCTCGTTTCAATAGTATCAGTAAGTGAACAAGTGATATATCCCGTGCTCTTTTTACTTTTTTTTTTATTAAGGAAATAATATCAGTCATATCAATCACTTTGATATCTTTATTCATATAATCACTAGGTGACTTTCCGCGATATCCGCAGGATAAAAAATTAAAAAAATATATTTTGTAAATATAATTCTATTTACAATTTACTCTATTTTACACATTCAGATTTTAATATTACAAAAATTAAAACTATAAAAATATAATTTAACTTAGTTTTCTTTTATTTTGGTTAAGAAAATTTTAATTTTCTTTAATTTGATATTAGTTTTAAAATTTAAAATAATTTAAAAGTAAAATAAATAATGATTTTATTTTTATGATAATTATATTTTATGATTTATAACTAAAATTAGAAAATATCCATAAATTTTATTAATTTATTTTGTTTTAGTATGGATATACTATCCGATATAAATATAACTTTTATATATTTTTCATTTTAATTAAATAATTATGTTAACCACAACTCTATAAAATATTAAAATTTTATAGATTATTGAATTTTTAATTAAAATCCACAATATTTTTTCATTAGAATTTGCAATTAGAAAAAGAAATATTAAAAACAAAATTTAAATAATCTATTTTTTGAATTTGAAAAAGGAAAGAAAATATAATTTACATGATTGGTCAATTTTACTAATTTATGAACAATTTTAAGATTTATGATAATGTATCAATCATCTTATACAATTTTGGTAAATCTGAAAAGTTTTTTAATTTGTTTTTCTAAATGAGATGAATATGAACAATCATTTTTAAAAGACAATTCACAATTACAATTAAATATTGAAATCATGTTAGGTATCATTTATATTTTGAACATATTATAATTTACTTTAATACAGATTATAACATTCTTTTATTAATATGTTTATAATTATAATTGAAGTGAATAAAATATTATAATTAGTGAAAATAATATATTGAATACCATTTTACATGAACATATGATAATCTAAATTTTAGTATTCTACATCAAAGAGAATATTATATATGATAATTTTTCTAGAATTTTAGTATAGATAATTGATCAACAAAAAATATTTAGGTTTAAAAGATTAAATTTTAAGATCATATAGTCATAATTTTCTTCTCTAAATGACATCATCTTCTCAAAAAGTTTGATATTATAATGTTTAGAGAACTACCAAATATACATGACCAACCATATAGTTTAAATATTATAATTAAATGTTATATTGATTATATAGTTTAAAGCCATGTCACATTAAACTCTAATCCATGTCATTTTTTTTGCAATGCCATATCATCTTTTTTAATGGAGATTTAATATAATGATGACACCTAAGCTTTTTTTGTAAAATTATTTCTCAATTATAGACTAAGGGATGCTTCCCATTCTTTTTTTATTCCTATAATTACTTTCATGATTCTGTATCATATAATTATGTTATCATTTATATTTATACCTTATATATATCTACTCTCTAGACCTTCGAATGTAACAATACAACATTAATAAGTATTCTCTTATTTTTATGTGGTATCAGAGCATGTTTTCTTTTTGAGTTTTGATCTATCATTCAAACTCATATTCTTCTAATTTACTTTTTTTCTTTAATTATTCTTTCAGAAAAAAAATTGTCACCATAGTCGTCACTTCCACCGCAACTCTCCATCTATCTCATTTGGCCAAAAAGGCTCTTCACCTTCATTCGATCTCAGCTGCATGTTCAACAAGCAACACTCATCCTTCTAATTTGTCATGGCCACTACTTGTCATCAATCTCGGTCCACTATTTCACCATTTATTTGCCACAAGAATTTTCATCATAAATGACTGAGAAACTTCTTGTGAAGTCGTTTCAGTCAAACACTCAGTTCTGGGGTGAAAGCCTGCTGCGTATCACATCTCTATTGGGCTTTAGACTGCAAGAAGCCCAAATCCTTTGGTCGACTTAAAAGGAGCATCGTCTTCTTCATGGTCTCTGTAACAAGAAACAGAGTTTGCTACGTAGAGAGAGAAAGCGATCACGTACAGAAAGAGAAGAGTAGAGATCAAGAACTCAGCTCGTGGTAGCTTGATCGGAGATCAGGAGGAGACTACGTCACCTCGAGTTCTTCATTTCGTGGAGGTCTTCTATTGTATTCGATAGTGTAAGTCTTCAGGCTTTTTTATGTGTAACGTAAAGAGATTCGCTGGTGAATGCGAGATTGTAACTGAAGCAATATAGTAAAAGCAGTTGAAGGATTATATCCTTCCCCAGGAGAGTAGCGTTCGTGAACTCCTGGGAGATCAATTCCTGTGTGTTCTTGTTTTGCATAAGATTTGGGATTAGGTTAGTCAAAGGAAGAACATACTAGTCTTGAAGAAACCTGATTAGCATAAGTTCTAGAACGTACAAGTGGTATCAGAGCTGTTGGTTAAGGAATCAGAAGTTTCGTCAAGAGCGTTGTGTTTCTGCGTGTGATCTTGATCTGTGTTGCATCAGAAGTAAAAGTCAGGTCTTGATCTGTGTTCTCTCTACAAGCGAAAAGAATCAGAGGTTAGCAAGCAATGGAGCCAACTCTAGGCAGATTCGAAATGGATAAGTTCGACGGAAAAGAAGACTTTGGAATGTGGAAATACAAATTACTTGGTCAGATGGAGATTCAGGGTTTGGCGTCTGTCCTTGATGAGAAAGCCACATTGTTCAAAGAATCAGAGAAACAAGAGGCAGGAGCTGAACCAGTTCTTGATCCAATAAAGGTAGCAAAGGACATCAGAGTCAAGAACCTACTTGGGACGTGATTAAGCGACATGATATTGAGAAAAATCATGAATGAACCTACAGCGATAGGTATGTGGAAGGCGTTAGAAAGAGACTATCAGAAGAAATCCCTACCAAATAGAATCTATTTAAAACAACAGTTTGCCAGTTTCAAAATGGAGGAGGGTAAAAGCATTGAAGAGAACCTGGACAACTTCTTGAAACTGATAGCAGATCTCTCCAGCCTCAACATTGAAATAAGCGATGAAGACCAAGCTATACAGTTGCTCACAAGTCTGCCTCCCCCTTACGAACCTCTAGTGCACACTCTGAAGTATGGCACAGGAAAAGAAACTCTCACAGTTCATGAGGTTACCACTTCAGCTTACTCAAAAGAAATTGAGCTCAAGCAAAAGGGTTTTTTCAACAAGTCAAAATCAAACGGTGAAGGCCTATATGTTGAATCGAGGGGAAGGCCAAAAGAAAGATTTCAGAGGCAACCTAATAGATTTGCAAAGGGAAGGTCTAAATCAAGATACAACATGTCAAAATTTAGGCCAAGATTCAACAGAAATAATAAGAGTGAGTGTTTTATCTGTGGGAAGAATGATCACTGGAAACGTGAGTGCCCCACAACGTCACAACAACAAACCCGATATGTCAGCAAATTTTGCGAGTGAACCAAAGCAAACCCTGGTGCTGACTGCCAGCACTCATATCTCGAAGAATGCTTGGGTCTTGGATTCTGGATGCACGTTTCACATTACCCCGAACAAGAGCTGTCTGTTTGACATGGAAGAAGTAGAAGGAGGAAAAGATTTAATGGCAAATGACACAGTCTGTGAAATCAAGGGTATCGGCAAGATAAGAATAATAAACCCAAATGGCTCAGAAGTGATTCTCACCGAAGTCAGGTATATGCCTGATATAAGCAGAAACCTCATCTCATATGGAATGCTTGAAAGAGCTGGATGCAAGTATGAAGGAGAAGACTACGTTATTACCTTCTACAAGAATGGCAAAGAGGTTTTGTCAGGTAAATATGATAACGGGTTATACTACCTGCAGGGTCAAGTACTTCAAGGAGAAGTAAATGCAACAATACCGAAAGAAATGAAAAAAAATCTGTGGCACTCAAGACTTGGCCATATGAGCTCTAAGAATATGGAGATTCTGGTTAAAAATGGTTACCTGCCAAAAGAAGAAGTCGGTGAGTTAGGATTCTGTGAGAGTTGTGTACTTGGAAAGTCACATAAGCAAAGCTTTACAACAGCAAAGCACACCACAAAAGCAATCGTGGAATATGTCCACTCTGACCTGTGGGGCTCACCATCAACTCCTGAAAGCCTAGGCGGGTGCAAGTATTTTGTGAGCTTCATAGACGATCATTCAAAGAAGGTCTGGATTTACTTCTTAAAAACAAAAGATGAAGCTTTTCTTAAATTCAAAGAGTGGAAAGAATCAGTGGAGCATCATACCGAGAAGAGAATAAAATGCTTAAGAACTGATAACGGATTAGAGTTCTGCAATCTGCAGCTTGATGAATACTGTAGAAAGTCAGGGATAAAGAGGCATCGTACCTGTACGTATAAGCCACAACAAAATGGCGTCTTTGAAAGGATGAACAGAACAATAATGGACCGTGTGAGGAGTATGCTTGCAGAGACAGGTCTCAGACAAGAATTTTGGGCAGAGACAACATCAACTGCTGTATATCTGATAAACAGAACACCCAACTCCACCATAGATTTTAAAATGCCTGAGGAAGTGTGGTCTGGTCATAAACCTGATCTCTCGCATTTGAAAAGATTTGGGTGCACAGCCTATGTGCATAGGGTACAAGAGAAGACCAGCCCTAGAGCAGTAAAAGGCATTTTCTTAGGGTACCCTTTTGGAGTCAAAGGGTATCGTGTTTGGATTCAAAATAATGGAAAGTGCACCACCAGTCGGAATATGGTATTTCGGAAAGAAGAAGTTTATAAGGACATCCTGAAGGGGAAGAAACCTATTGAGTCAGATGAGAAGACACCTAAGAAGAAGGTCAAGAAAGTGTCATTCAGTGATCAGTTAATATGAGGACCAACATCTAAAACCTACGAACAGAGAGGGTGATGCATCCCTCAGAACCAGTACTAAGCAAACCAAACTGGTCTCAGCCATGAAGATGGAAAACATGAAGCTGAGGAAAGCAAAGGAGACCAGCAAGCTGAGTTCAGCCCAAATGGAGGTCCAGATCAGGATTTCCAGCTCATTAAACACTTGGAGAACACACTCAACTCACCTAGGAGATACCACAAAGAAGAATCATCCAAAAATCTATTACCATGAAGAAGTTATGGAAGTTACAAGTCAGACATTCTCCAAGGCACCCGATAAAGACCTACGGAGACTAAAAAGAGCTTGCCGACCTAACCAGGAGGGGTTAAGCTACAAAAAAACCGGTTCCGGAATCTTAACTCATCAAGGAATCATGGAGAGGAAGAATTGGTCCAAAAGCTTTCGATATGAGGAAGATATCTCACTTACAACCCGGCGGACCTCCAGTGAACCCGAAGGCGACCAACTTGTACTTATTGACTCATTCCGACCAAATCAGGAAGAAACAATCAACGAATTCAACTGTTTTGGATTCTCCGCTCATTATGGAAACCAGGAGAATTGGATTCATACCGAAATTCATTACGGTCTAAAATTTATTCAACTTCTAAACCGGAGGATCCTCCACTTGCCTTATTTCGAAGCTCATGGATTCAATTGTCTACAGACAAGACTTTGGCGACCAAGAGAGACATCTAAGAATTCAGGAGACACATCTAACCATCCAGGAGAGTCAGCAATCATCTTACAATGCACCATCAACCAGAGGATCAGGCGGATTCCCCATTACTCACACTTACCATATTTGGAAGCATTCACACTTGGTGCCATAAATCACCAACGGCTAGTCCTCCTTTACTTCTGTGATTTGGACAACNAAAGGAGCCATCACTTTACATAATTATTCTCTGATTTACTAATTATTTGCCTAAAGACTAGCTTTTCTTAAATTGTGATTTCCTTACTTGTTCAAGCCTTGTAGGGACGTGTAGAGCTCTATATAAAGCTCCATATTGTCTCATTTGTAA